>JAOYMZ010031000.1:0-32929 GCA_025802335.1 Pinguicula primuliflora | reverse complement strand
TTGGGCCGCCCCAACTTCTCTCTCCCCTTTCTTCTAAATTCTATCAATGTGCACTCGCAGCTTCCTTATAAGTACTTTGTTGGTGCTATACGCCGCGACAAGGCGAGATATCCAAAGTTTTGCCCGCCATCCTCGTGCCCAAGTTATGGCCTTATCGAATTCATCACAAGAAGGTCCATCTAGCGCTATCAATCGTTGTGTCCATACTCCTCAGATTAAACTCCATTCAACTCCTCTCTCGGTGCTGCATCAGTGACACAAAGGCCCATAGCTGCCCTCTGAGCATCCTAGTTGCAGTGGTTCAATTCCTTGCATGCGGCACGTTTACAGGGCACAACATTGTAATTCGGTCATGTAACAAAAAACCTCACACACCTAAAACGACACTGGTGACACCTTCCACGGATTTTCTATCTTTTCATGACAGAGTGGTTTCTCTCCCAGTCAAAGAAAAGTTTTCTCCTCTTCTTCTGTCAGTTTACGTTTGTGTTGTTCGTTTTGAGAAAATTGGATGAATGATCTCGCCAAAATTCTATTTCGAAAAGTAATCTCATATTTCTTTTATAATTTACTTTTATTGTTATTG
The DNA here is from genome assembly GCA_025802335.1 of Pinguicula primuliflora. Taxonomy (NCBI): domain Eukaryota; kingdom Viridiplantae; phylum Streptophyta; class Magnoliopsida; order Lamiales; family Lentibulariaceae; genus Pinguicula; species Pinguicula primuliflora. The sequence goes on along the minus strand of JAOYMZ010031000.1, from coordinate 32,343 downwards.
TACTTAAAAGATATTAAAAGAAAAGGAAAAAAATAAAATAACTAAACTGTCTTTACACCTTTTAATCATGTCAATCGCCGGTAGACTTTTCACTTTCACATCTCTGTCGTAAAACAATATGGTGAGAAATGAGAATTAAGGATATCCAAAGTTGCCAGAGGTAGGGGTGTCCGGTGGGATTTTGCATTTGTCGCCTCACTGGAAATCCTAATTTTGATCTTATTTCATTTATTAGGAATTCTAGCTTGGGCCCTGTCCTTATTTGCCAATAAACCAATATGGTGAGAAATGAGAATTAAGGATCGCAATGGGGCGGGGCAGCGTGGGTCAAGACCGATCCAGACCTGTCCCATCCACACCAAGGATGGATCCATCCTGTCCCGTGGACGGGTCAACCCGTCGGAATGGGACAAAATTACCAACCATGGTGAGAATTGAGATGACCCAAATATATTGGAGTGATCCGCCTGTAAAGGAAAGTCATAGACAAGATCATGACAAATCAGGATAATGTCAAGATGTGTAGGCAGTCAAGATTTGTAGGCAAATTTGTAGATAGACAATTATGGAAGGACAGTTATGGTAGGAGATTTACTACCAACTAGAACCTAGTCTATATAATGTTGTATACTTGTAACAAGGTTACTTACTGAAATATACAAGCTTCTGCTCAACTCTGTATTCTGCTCTTATTCTTCATTCCAGTGCTTCATTCAACACTCTTCATTCTTTTTTCATGGTATCGGAGCAACCCTGCTTATGCAACTGATCCCAAATCTCTTCCCTGCTTCTTTCGGTCCCTTCTCTGATCACAGCACTACTCTGCATCTGAAATTCTCAGCTGTTCTTTCCTACACCAGAATCTCAGAATCTCATCCCATAATTCCTTACAGTTTCAATCCCAGAACAGTTTCAATCCCAGATTTTCGTCCCATTACAGTTTCAATCCCAGAATCTCATCCCATAATCTTACAGTTTTAGAATCTCATCCCATAAACTCATAGTTTTCATTTGAATTTCATTCCTTCAGTCAGAAACATCCGTCGATCCACTTCATACTAAATCTCATCCCTTCCGTCAGAAATATCCCTCCTGAAAGTTCATTCTCAACATTCTTACACTTCTGCAATCCAAATCTCCTTTCCTCTTCTCCATATAAAATCATTATTCAAACTTCCTGATTAAATTCAATGGCCTTTACTCCTATCAATCTCTCCCAGTATGTATCAGTGAAGCTAGATTCAACCAACTACTTGTCTTGGACTTCGCAGATCGTGCCATTACTGAAAAGTTACAACCTAATGTCCATAGCAGATGGATCGTTGGCATGTCCCCCAGCCACTGTGCTCAAACCAGCCAAAGAAGGTGAAGGAAATCAGAATGAACTCCAAGAAAATCCTGAATTTCACGAATGGTGATGCAAGGACCAATTTCTGCTAGCACTGATTAATGGCTCTCTCTCACCAGAAATCCTTTCTGAAACATATGGTCTCACCAATGCTTATGCAGTGTGGGATAAGCTATCCCGCAGGTTCTCACCGAGGAATGCTTCCCGGATTCTAAATCAGAAGTGACAACTACACAATTTGAAGCAAGGGTCTCAAAACTGCACTACCTTCCTTCAAACCGCCAAACTACTCAAAGCAGAGCTCTCTGGAGCAGGCCAAACAGTCACCGACGACGACCTAATTGACTACATTGCCAGCGGACTCTCACCGATTTTTCAAATGCTCGTTCCTCATATTTCCTTCACAAGGCGTCAATCAACTTTATCTATGGAAGATTTTGAGAATGAATTGCTTACCTATGAGTCTCTGGTGAATACTCCTGTCGTATCTGAATCGGATTCCGTCGCGCTTTGGTCCTCAAAGGACACGATCGAATATGGCGACCCTTGCTCTCTCCTGTCACGAGGACGATACAGCAATAATCGTGGAGGCTATGGCCGTGGAGGACAGAATGGAAGAGGCTACGGTCGTAGTCGTTTCACTGCTGGAGGCGACGGGCGATACTCACAGTTCTCTTCCCATCCGATGTCTGTACAGAATGATACTGGATTTCAAACCCGTGAAACAAACGGAATCCTTGGGCCTACACCACACTACGGAAACAAATGGGTCGATGAAAATGGGGTGACGAGGTATGGATCCAACAGTGGACTTTTGGGCCAAAATTCGGCAATTCAGGGCCCAGGGCAGAATAGAGGACCAAATAGTGGAGCCAACAGAGTTATTCCATTAGGCCCAAGCAATATTAATCCTTATGCCTGTCAGATCTGCGGAGGCAAGAGCCATACCGCCCTGGATTGTTTCTACGTATGAATCACGCTTTTCAGGGTCGACATCCTCCGGCAGAACTCATGGCCATGGCTGCGCAGTCCTCTGCCACCCTAGACAATGGAACATGGTTCGCTGATTCAGGGGCAAATAATCACATAACTAATGATCTCGCTAATCTTTCTTTGCAGGAACACTATTCAGGAGGACACGATGTTGCCGTAAGTAATGGAGAGTCTCTGAAAATTAAGCACACTGGTTCACTACAATATTCAACTTCCTCTGGTCCTCTTAAACTCTCTAATGTTCTTCACTGTCCAGATGCCTTTGCTAAGTTGTTGTCCATTCATAACTTCTGCTGGGATAATGATTGTTTCTTTATACTAACTAAATTTGGCTACTTTGTGAAGGACAACAAAATGGGGAAGACGCTTCTACAGGGGCCTAGTGTGAATGGATTGTACCCAGTGGACCTATCGAAACACTCCTCACATCTTAAGTGTGCATTGACGGGTATGGTTGGTATAAAGGCGTTTTTTAACAACTGGCATGAAAGATTAGGTCATACTGCTGCTCCCATTATCTGAAAGATTAGGTCATACTGCTGCTCCCATTATCAGTCACTTAGTTCAGAATAATAATTTGCCTGTTTTGGGATCTCGACGTTTAGACTTCTGTGAAGCATGTCAACTAGGCAAGAGTACCCAATTACCATTTTCTTCCTCTGAACGTCGGTCGAATTTTTCGTTAGAGTTGATTCATTCTGATGTATGGACTGCCTCTGTTTCATCAAATACTAGATTTCGATATTATGTCATATTTATTGATGACTTCTCACGTTTTTCCTGGTTATACCCTCTTATTCATAAATCTGATGTTTTTAAATGTTTCATTGAATTCAAAGCTTTTGTGGAAAATCAATTCTCTTGGAAAATCAAACAATTTTAAAGTGACGGTGGAGGTGAATATATGTCTACTATTTTCAAAACAATTTTGACCAAACATGGCATATTGCATCGCATCTCTTGTCCACATACATCGCAGCAAAACGGGGTGGCTGAGCGTAAGCATCGTCACCTCGCAGACATGAGCTTGTGTTTGCTTGCTTGAGCTAACTTACCTAGGACATTTTGGCCTGACGCTATATTTACTGCCGACTACATTGTTAATTGATTGCCCACGGCCCGTCTTGACTATGCCAGTCCCTTTCTGTTACTCTATGGTACCTTACCTGATTATTCATCCTTTCGAGTTTTTGGGTGTGCATGTTATCCTCTACTTCGTCCATATAACACCATCAAGTTTATGTATCGTAGTAAGAAATGTATCTTCTTAGGATACAATACTCAATACAAGGGATATAAATGTTTTGAGCCCATAACTAAATGAATCTACATATCCCGAAATGTTATTTTTGATGAGAGGACGTTTTTGGGTATCACTCTCTCAGACCGCAGCACGGCCTCTACAGGGGATTCTTCCTTCATACTGTTGCCTTCATCAGGTATTTCGGTTCTGCCCATCCCTTCATCTATTTCTGACTTACCCCCTGTTGCATCCACATCACTAGGTGACATGCCGCTTGGCCTTAACCCACCTGCTGCAGAGCCACCATCATCCACTGATGCGTCACCATCGACCAATGACGTCTCCACTCATGGTATGCCTTTAGGCCTTGACCCACCTACTGTTACGTTACAATTGGTAGATGGCAATGCCTCACCCTCCACTTCAGATGCTTCACGTGACTCTTCTGCTGGCGTGACAGCCCTTGGTGAGCTCTCTTCCGCAGGGATAGGTGGTATGTCTTCGGGGGGTGATGTACCGCGGGAATTGGATAATCTATCTTGGAAAACAAAGTTTGAGAAGTTGGAAGGATTTAGTCCAAGATGGTCAAGGTCAAAAGTTTAGGAACTCTAAAAGTTCAATTAATTTTTATTTATTAGTTTTTATTGTTATTAGAGTTATTAGTTTATAAATAGGGAGAAGACATGAGTCGTAAGTTAGTTTTGATTGAATTGAGAATATTGTGGCTTCAAGCCTTTGAGAGATTCTTGCGAGAATTTCGCCCCTTTTATCCTGAATTCTGCTGAATTCAACTTCTAAGGAGTTCTTCCGACTAACTCCTCAAATCATATATAAGTAAACCCGAAGCTGCGGTGAACGGTTTGCATCAGGGGGCCTTGACCCAACTGGAACTTCGGATTTGAGCTCATCCCAGGATCGGTCAGACTGTCCAGATTTGTCACGTGATGCCTCTGGTAGAGAAGATCTCTCACCCTATTCTATTATTCCTCATAATTCGTCTCGTCCCATTACTCGTTCTCAGACAGGGTCTCTTAAGCCCAAATCATTTCTTGACTTTCATCTGTACTTTGCATCAAAGTATCTTATATGTTCTCTAACCAGTGTGCAGATTCCTCGAGAACCAACCACTTACCTACAGGCTCAAGCTTCTCCTGAATGGCGAGCTGATATGAAAGATGAGTATGATGCATTAGTCGGGAATTCCACATGGTCTCTCTGTCCTTGACCGGTAAATCACAACATTATTCGCTATAAGTGGGTGTATAAAATCAAAACCAAGCCCGATGGCTCTGTTGATCGGTATAAGGCTCAGCTAGTGGCACGAGGGTTTGAACAAACCTATGGACTTGATTATGAAGAAACCTTTAGCCCTGTTATCAAACCATCCACCATTCAGTTGCTCTTATGTCTGTCAATACAGTTCACTTGGCCAGTTCGTCGGCTTGATATCTCAAATGCCTTTCTAAATGGCATCCTTCTTGAAGAGGTCAACATGGAACAACCAGCTGGATTCATCTCCTCTAATCATCCTGATTATGTTTGTCGGCCGCATAAGGTTCTCTATGGTCTCAAGCAAGCCCCTCGTGCGTGGTATGTTATATTGTCCACCTGCCTTCTAGAGTATTGATTTCAGTGCTCCCAGCTGGATACATCTCTCTTTACACTTCATCAGTCTGATGTGCATATCTATGTCCTTGTATATGTTGACGATATTCTGGTGACTGGTACGCACCCGAACTTGATTGATGCTCTGGTTCGATATCTTGGGTCCAAATTCAAACTTCGTAACATAGGTGAGCTAAGTTATTTTCTCAGAATGCAAGTTACTCGAGACAAGGAGTGCTTGCACATTCGGCAGAGTAAGTATATTCTTGACTTATTGGAGAAAATGAAGATGCTTGGGGCAAAGCCATATCGGTCTCCCTACTCCACTGACTCGCGGACTAAAGACTCTCACGGGGATCCACTTTCTCCCGGAAAGATTACTCTCTATCGTAGCACAGTGGGCACTCGCCCGGAGATTGCATTTCCGGTTAATCAGCTGTGTCAACATCTTCAGCAACCTCTCTCTTCACATTGGCAGGCAGCTAAGCGCGTGCTTTGATATCTTAAAGGGTCCGTTAATCATGGTCTACTACTCACCAAAGATGTCTCACCTGGTCTTCACCTTTAGGCTTTTGTGATGCTGATTGGGCCGGAGATCGACATGATCGACGTTCAACTTCAGGGTTTGATGTCTTTCTTGGTCTAAATTTGATATCTTGGACAGCCAAAAAGTAGACTGTGGTCGCTCGTTCTAGTACTGAAATAGAATATCGTGCTCTAGCCCACACTACTGCCAACCGATATTGGATTCGGATGGTTCTTAAAGATCTTTGTATCTGTTTGCCCCATACACCAAGGATTTGGTATGACAACATGGGCGCCATGTCTCTAGCCTCCAATCCAGTTTATCATGCATGCACTAAACATATCGAAGTGGACTACCATTTTATTTGTGAGAATGTGCTTACCAAGGATATCCAGCTCTCCTATATTTCCACCAAGGACCAGATTGCAGACATTTTCTCCAAGAGTTTAGGCACAACTCATTTTTTGGAACTCAGAGACAAGCTGATGGTTCGTTCCTTACCCGTCAGCTTGCGGGGAGGTGTAAAGGAAAGTCATAGACAAGATCATGACAAATCAGGATAATGTCAAGATGTGTAGGGTTTAGATAGACAATTATGGAAGGACAGTTATGGTAGGAGATTTACTACCAACTAGAACCTAGTCTATTTAATGCTGTATACTTGTAACAAGGTTACTTACTGAAATATACAAGCTTCTGCTCAACTCTGTATTCAGCTCTTATTCTTCATTCCAGTGCTTCATTCAACACTCTTCATTCTTCTTTCAGTAGTATTTCATTATCAGAGTACGATACAAATTAAACATGAATACACTTCTTGATAAAGCGGAAGTAATGAAAAGATTAAGAATAACGCAAGGTTTAACATTGTTCGATAATGCATACGTCCATGGGAGGAAGATGACTTCTTTCTTTCTTGTTTGTTTCGGTTTTGAGGTGATACATATATAGGGGATGAGGATGAGTCCCATGATTCCCTCAATCCCACAAATTTAGGGATTCTCTAATAAGGTAAGGATTCAAATACATATCCTTATCTTATTTACAATCATCTTAAATCTCAATGCTCCCCCTCAATTTAGGTGACGTGTGATAAATTTTATATAAACTGGGCCGGCTTTAAACGTGAGTCAACGGCCACCCGGGCCATTACACTCGGGTCAACGGGCTTTGAATAAATCGAGCACAGGGACAACTGGGTCTCGTGTATGCAGGTGTGTGTAGGGGTTAAGTTGGTAGGAATGTGGGTGTCACTATTAAAACCTTGAGCTCAAGGTAATTGGTTCTCCCCACAATTCCTATTTAAATTACTTTTCTCACACTTATACTTTCGGTGTGGGACGATAACTCTTTAAGACTCCTCCTCAAGTACGACTGGGCAAGCCCGGTCGGACTTGAATGTCACACCGATGAAGAGCTGAAGCATACTCAAGCCATTCGGTCGTTAGACCATTATTGGCTCCGATACCATGATAAATTTTATATAAACTGGGCTGGCTCTAAACGCGAGTCAACGGTCGCCCAGCCAATCACACTCGGGTCAATGGGCTTTGAATAAGTCAAGCCCAGGGACAACTGGGTCTCGTGTATGTAGGTGTGCGTGTGGGGGTTAAGTTAGTAGGAATTTGGGTGTCACCATTAAAACCTTAGGTCCCGTTATTAAGTTATGTTGGCTACGCCCAACTAAATTATGTCGTGGATGTTAGAGTACAATTGTCTCATACTAATTACAGAAAGACAAATGGATTAGTATATAATAATATGTGATGCTTACCTCTATTGCCTTGGTATTTTGGCTTTTAAGAGTGTAAGCCCACGTTCATTATATATTAGTCCACGCGCACACACACGCACGGGCCCAAAACCACTTGAGACGGGTTTGTTCGTAATTTCAACTTGGTATCAGAGCGAAAATTGTCTAACGACCGGAAAAAATATCCAGGGGCCCTGATACACCTACCCACACAAAAAAATGGGAGAAAAAAGGGTAGACCCAATAACAAAAGCTACATAAAGGCTACGAGTGTTGATGGACATAGAGTCTCTGAGGTTAATTGGGCTAAGCCATATAATATAAATAATCAAGTCTCAAACAGGCTTGTCCAGTTGGACTTGCGGGAGGATGTTAGGGTACAATTGTCTCATACTGATTACAGAAAGACAAATGGACTAGTATATAATAATATGTGATGCTTACCTCTATTGCCCTGGTACCTTGGCTTTTAAGAGTGTAAGCCCAAGTTCATTATATATTGGTCCACGCGCACACACACGCACAGGCCCGAATCCACTTGAGCCGGGTTTGTTCGTAATTTCAACTGTGCCCGATGCCTAACATGAATAATACATCATGGAAGGCACGGCCATTGACGGCTTTTGTCAGGATGTTTGCTAGTTGGTCTTCAGATCTCACGAACGGAAGTGTCACAATCTTGCCTTCAAGCTTCTCCTTGATAAAATGACAATCAATCTCAACATGTTTGGTACGATCATGTTGGATAGGATTCTCGGATATATGGATCGCGACCTTATTATCACACATCAAGGGACATGCATCCTCGGGTGGAAATCCTAACTCAGTCATCAACTTAACAAGCCACAAGATCTCAGTCACTCCTCCGGCAGTCCATCTAAACTCTGCTTCAGCCAGGGGCGGATCCAGGATTCAAATACTGGGGGTGCTCAACACAAAGATTTAAAAATCGGTGATGAATTTAGTTTCAACAATTAAAAGTCGGCAAATTATTAAAGCAATGTAGTAACTACAGCTTTTGGATGACGGAAGTAAAATACCTGCGTGCATTATCTATTTTCATGATATTAGGTCATGTTTCCCGATAATACAACCTATTTTCCCTTCAGGTTAGGGACATTAAGAACCAAATGGATTTCTTCTTCTGGGACATCTTTAGTGGACATCCGATTTTCTGCAGAGACAAAACAATTTTATAACTAGCATATAAGTGTAGAGAGATCTTGAGTTATGCAACATCAATAATGTAATGAAATATGTGTCATTAGTGTACTATATAAAAACATCATAGGTTTTAAAATTTCCATGGGATTAGACTCAAAATAAATCCATCTTTAAGCCTTTTGAAGCAGGATCCAAATGTATCCACATATCAAAGCATTATAACACTCATGTATTTCAAGTTTCTCAACATCTACTAACCCCCAAACAACATAGGATCAGTTAGGAGCCAGGCACTGTGAATGGCATATGGCTCTCATACTGTCCAACAAAATAATGACATAGAAAGCAAAAACCAGGATGTCTGAACAAAGTAGTGTCCTCTGACAAAAAGTTTTCATGTATTGCCAGAGCTCAGAGTGGGAGATTCATTTGAAAACAATTCTCTTTCCTGATCTGAAGGGAACTCAAATAATATCATATAGGGCATATTCTATTCTATCAATTTCTGGTATCAAGAAAACATCTACAGAATTGCTTGAAGGAATATGCCACAACCACAGGTTACTCATTTTTTAGAGAGAATCAATCAAAGTATTCAACATTATAGGAGGTGCCGTGGAGCAAGTAGCTCCTAAAGGACAAATATCAACCACCAATTTTTCAATCTAACTATCATCATAAGAGTAATTATCAATTGCCAATTTTACTGCCACTTTTCCAATCACATAACCTAGATATTCATCACATGAGTAATTTTACAAATCATATCGCATATATTGAAATCAAAATCAATCAACAAAACCCATATATTTGAAAATTTGGGCCAACAATTTGCAAGCAATAAATTTAAAACCAAAAGTATCAGCAATGCAAAGCAATAAATCTGTGCAAAATTACCATTCTGTTCTGCCAACAATTTGTAAGCAACCATAATTGGCTCCAGGACTTCCGTCAGCACTCACCAAGAAGTTTTGTCTAATTCTCGCTTACAAATTGTCAGCACTCACCAAGAAGTTTTGTCTAATTCTCGCTTACAAATTATCAGCACTCACCAAGAAGTTCTAACTGGAGAATCGCAGGCACAGCGCAGCACCACACCAGCAGTGGAATCCGCGACTCCGCAGGCGCAGGATTCGTCTTCAACTTGAAGAATCGCATGCGCCAGGCAAGGAATCGAAGAAACCTAAAATTGAAGACTTCAAGTCCGCAGACCACAGGCGCAGGATTACTCTCTTCAGTCTTGGTAAACTCTCTTCCGCAGGCCATACTACCGCTTTTTTTTTTCTTTGGGCTGGGGTGCCCGAGCCCCCCGGGCCCTAGGCTGTATCCGCCACTGGCTTCAGCACTCGACCTCGCAACCACCTTCTACTCTTTGCTCCTCCATGTGACAAGATTACTTCCAACAAAGGTAAAATACCAAGATGTAGATCGCCTATCCATAGGGCTTCCAGCCTAATCTGCATCAGTGTATGCCTCAATTTTTAGGTGCAATTTCTCATACTATGAAAGTTAGTTAGTATTGTTGGAATGTAAACCTTTATTAAAAAAATACTATAATGGTTGCCTAGTATTTTTGGTTTTGGTAGAGAACCGCAATAATAAAATAGCGTGGCCTTCATTGTTCTTGCATGGTGCGCAATAAACTTCGGAGCCATATAGCCGCTCAGGTAATTTAGCCATTTTTCCCCCTAAAACTGGGAATCCGAGTTCACAAGAACATAAATACCGCGTCTGAGTTTATGATGTCTCAAGTTAATGCCCGGTTTTTTTGTTCTCCTATCGTGAACAAAAGTGTGGCATCAACTTCATGTTTTTCATCATAACAATATAAACCCTAAACAATATAATCTTTTTTCATTCAATATGTTCAAAACAATATAATATTGAGCGCAATGTTTTTCCTTATTTTCTGTTATCTACTTCTTGCTGGATGTACGTTTCCATAACCTTCCCCCTACATCATCTATAGCATCTCAAGATTTCATATCCTCTGTATATTTAATACTTCCTGCATCATTCAGGTTTTACCATTGCAAGTTCTTCCTACGACTACTCCGCGAGCATTGAGGTAGACGAACTTGCTCCATTTGGTTCAACTCTTTGATCTTCCTGCATTCCTTAGACATTTTCTGTACATTGTGTAACAATTACTATTGTAGTGCCTGGATGAACCTTTGCTTCCTCAATATGGGGGAGGCCTTCTTCAAAATGCGGATTTTGAGTATGGATTCGCGGAATTGCATCGACGCGGATCAGCGAATATTAGCTCAAGAAAATCTAGAACCGGGAACACTTATGTTGTTGCCTCTAATAGAACTGATCCAACTGATGGATTCTCATTGATGCTAGACATAAAGAAGGATATCTTCTACACATTTTCAGGTATCGTTTCATGCACCTCGTTTTTTTTCTTGCACCTCTTAATTATGAGGATTTTTTTGTTAAGCAAAATTTTAATTACAAAGTTTATATGCTCACCACTTGAGCTATCAGAGAATCGATGATTTGTTTTTCTTAGCCTGGATGCAGCTGGACAATGGACGGGAAATCATATCGGGTTTCATTAATGACACGGTACCAATAATCTTTGGTTCCGTTGTAGCGAGATCTGGATGCTGGTCCATGCTTAAAGGAGGGTTCACGTTGGAAGAGGACATGAAAACCTCGATTTATTTTAAAGTAAAGCCTCCAAGATCATGAAATTATCTCTAACTGCTCAAACTAATTTTGGCCTTGTTTTGATCCTCCTGTTTTGTTATGATCCAGTGCAAGAATACTTCTGTTGAACTCTGGATGGATAAAATTTCACTAAAATCGTTCACCAGGCAAGAATGGCGAGTGCAGCAAGAACAAAGCATTGATCAGGTTAGAAAAAGAAGGGTAAGAATCCATGTCACAACAAAGGATGGTAAGAAAGTTGAAGGAGCAAATGTTGTCATAGACCAAACTAGGCCTTATTTCCACATTGGTTGTGCTACAACTTCTGCCATCCTGACCAACAAGGCCTATGAAGACTGGTTTGCCCGCCGTTTCACGGCTACAACTTTTAACAACGAAATGAAATGGTATGTTGTTATGAAATAGATCCATCTATCTAGAATTCGGTCACATGTGCATAAGTGCGCACACAAGGCAATTTATAAAGAATTCTAATTACAATCCTGAGCCTAAGTTGATTAATTGTAGCGTTGTTCAAAATGGGTTGACGGTACCGGTGCCGGTACTAGTACCCTTCTTGGGACAACCGGTACCTAAAAATGCGGTACCCATACCGATAAAAATTAAAATATATATTTTTTTATTTTTTTCCTAGTAAAAAGTAATTTAAAAAACAATTCCAGTACTTGACTGGGTCGACCCGGTACCAAATAGAACTGGTACCGGTACCATCTGGCGCATGTACTGGAGTATTGGTACCAATTCGTACCGATATCATCTCGGCCCGATACCGGTGCTGGCACCAACGGACCGGTAGTGACTGACCGGTTGGACAGTCTTAATTGATGGTATCATCACATTTTATTATATGTTGGTTTCTTTTTCTCACTCTCTTTTCGACAAATAAGGTGAGGAACCGCTGTAACAATCATCGTGGTCTTTTCAAATAATGCCCAATTTGTGTCAAACACTTATGAATCCATGGGGCCAATACTCGGGATTTTTTCCTGAAAATACTCTCGGATTGTAGATCGTCCGCATTGATCCATGGACTCTCAATTTGTTAGAATATTATCCTATACGGATTAGAGAAGTAAAGAAAAACCAATTTAAATAGGAATGTGGTGCTACGATATATTGCCTTGGGCTTCAAGGTTTTAATGAGAGTAACCCACATCTTCATATTTAAGTTGGCTCATATATGCACTTGCATACACAAGACCTGAGTCCAGAGAGAAGCAGATGTTTTCTAACTTGGTATCGGAGCCTAAGAAAAATTCCAAGAGGATTGGGCCCGAAAGTGGATTGGGCCTAGGGGGAGTACAGTTGAGGAATTTGACTCAATTGAGGGATCTGACTCAATTGAGGGATTTGACTCGATTGAGGGATTGGGCTCAATTCTTGGTATTCAAAGTGTGCAGATGTGAGTGTGTTTTAACTTAAATAGGAAGATGTGAGCTATCTTCACTTTGTTTATTTAGATGATTCAAATTACCCCCAGCTCATGGCAAAGCAGAATGCAAGTATGTGTTTGGAGTTGAATCATGGCCTGTTCTTTAGGTACTACATCGAAAACCAGCAGGGGATGGAGAACTACACCGTGACCGATGCGATGGTCTCCCTGTTCAGGAACCACAACATTAGCATCAGAGGCCATTGCATTCTATGGAACGACATAAACCGGAATCAATATTGGGCTCGCACTCTGCCACCAATGGAGCTCCTCAAAGCATCCCTTTCGCGCATGGCATCTGTGGTTTCAAGATATTCCAATGATGTAATAGCGTGGGATGTCCTGAACGAGAACATTCACTACACATTTTACGACAATATTGTCGGGGCTAATGCCTCTCCCATGCTCTACCAGATTGCTCATGCTCTTGATCCGAATACTCCCCTGTTTATGAACGAATATAACACGCTGGAAGTTCCCCTTGAAAGGGCGTTAACACCAACCAAGTACGTGGAGAAGATCATGGAGATTAGATCCTTTCCAGGAAATGAGAAACTCGAGTTGAAAATCAGTCTCGAGGGCCATTTTGGATCAGCCCCGGCAATAGCACACATGCGAGCTGCGTTAGATGTTCTTGGCGCAACAAACTTGTCAGTCTGGATCACTGAATTAGACATCGTAAGGGGACCGAACCAGGTAAATAACAGTCCCAACTCCCATGTTAAGTTTTTTGAGCACTTATGTGTAGAAAAAATTTCAGTGGAATATTACATGCCGAATAAATGAGTTATGTGATGAATTCTAATTATGATCATAAGATATAAGTGTTGGATCATAATATCCATCATCATGATTATAATTCAGTATATAACTAATTTATTCAATACATAACTCTGGTCACCGTAACCATACTCCTTTCTATTGATAATGATCAGTTTTACAATGCGGGGGACTTTAGAACTGGTCACGACTTCTTATTAGAATTGGATAACCAAAATTATATTAACATAAAATGTCTTATCTTTCTTCAAGCAAAAATTATGCACATCCCGAAAAGCAAGATAATGGAATCCGTATCCTTTACTTCAGAAATCTTTATATGCTCAGTCCTTGCGTGTTCAGTCCTTGCGTGCTCAGTCCGTACTCAACTTTTTGTAGCACCATCTGTTTTCGAAATTTGTCGCACCATTGGAAAGATTATACATCGTAGATGAAAATACACATGCTTTGATCCAGTTTCGACGACGTTATCATCGTTTAATGGAGGGTTATGAATCCCCTTGGGTTAAGTAGTCCTAAATAGGGTTTTAGAAATTTCCGACGACTTCGTCGTCAGAAACCGGACCTAAGCATGGGAATTTTCATCTACAATGTATAAGTTTTCCAATGGTGCGATCAATTTCGAAAACGGATGATGCTACGAAAAGTTGAGTACGGACTGACACGCAAGGACTGAGCATACGAAGATTACTGATATACCATACACAAAAGATAAATTTTCCACCCTTGCTTTTGTCAAGTTTCATGTACATATTTTAAGTTATTGAAATGCTTATTAGGAAAAATTTTTAATTAAATATGATAGGTTTATAGTCTAAAAAAGCCAACTGGAGCCGAGCCATATTTTTTACGCATAAATTAGAATGTGACCAGTTCGAGAGCTACTTCACATTTCAGAGCAATTTTAATTTTTAGAACTAACATTTCTCTTTTTTAATTGCATGTTATGTTTCTAATTTGACTAATACTATTAGTACACACTTTATTGACATCATTCATTGACATTGTGATGTGTCAACCATCACAAGCACATGTTATATTATTTATTTATTTTTAATTGTGGTTGTGATTGTTGCCACATCACAATGTCAACCAATAGTATCAAAGAAATGTGTACACATAGCATTTTCCTTCTAATTTTTAGTGTCAGAATCTTTTGGGCTACAAGTGTAATATCATTTTAGTCATGAAAAAATCAATTTTTGACATATCCCTAAATGTTCGTATTGAGACGACTCCAAAACCGGTCACAAATTGTAATTAGACCTTAAGTATTAAGTAATATACCCATTAAAATTGCATTATGACCTCCCCAAACCAACACCTATACTAATGTTTCTTAACCTTTTTTGTGCACATACCATCCAGTCATCTCAGCTTGAAGAGGTCATGAGGGAGGCATTTTCCCACCCCGCCATTGAAGGCATCATTCTTTGGGGAGGGTGGAAACCGACGAACTGCAATCAGACATGTCGTGCGGGCACAAACTACACTGTCTTACCCCACGGCTGCAACACATTGTGCCTTATCGACGAGAATGTTCAGAATCTGCCGATTGGAGACATGGTGGATAAGCTGATCAACGAATGGAGGACGAAGAACGTTACCGGATCGACGGACCCGAACGGCATTTTTGAACATAATGTGTTTCTCGGGGAGTACTTGATCAGATACTCTAATCCACTAGCCCCCGGAGCCTCTTTTAATCATACAGTCTATGTGGGAAGAGATGTAAACCCATTGGATGTGTGGGTTTCGTTATGAACATGGTGTGGAACTAGGTGGAGTTCAAAGGGATTTTGAATTTTTAATGGAGGGGCAATATACTGGTTTCACATACAAACTTGAAAAAAATGTTAAGGTCAAAATAAAAATGCTAAAATAAATATACAATCGCTGATATGGGACTAGCAAGAAAATGTTTGGTATCAAAAGACAAGAATTAATTCACTCATTGCAAGATCACGAAAGAAACAGAAGAACACTTATTCACACATTGCAAGATCACGAAAGAAATTTGGAGCCAAATCAACTTATGCTTGCGAATTACCTCACGCCTGGACGCCCCATCTCTAGAAGAATTCTAGAAACTAAAATCCGGCGAATTGTCAGAACAAACATGGAAACTTTTCTGGTTTGCCACAACCTGGGAAATCTGGAAGGCCAGGAACAGACACCATTTCGAAGGGATGAAGCCGGAAACCGAAGACATACTGATAAGGATCAAGCATGATGCGTGGAGCTGGCAAAAGGCGTCGAGATCGACAAATGAAGCACAAATCAAGACATTTCTTTAATAGAGTGAAGATCCCAGGAATTCAACATCTATAATTGCGGCAACAAGATGAGCAAAATGGAAAGAGAAGGAAGAGAAATCCTACTTACGCTACGTGGCTTAACTTAAGCCCAATAATTTAATGAGCCCAATGAGCCTTTATGTAAATACTCTGCACATTTATTAAATCAAAATACAAAAAAAGTTAATTATCCAAAAAAAGACAAGAATTAATTGTATACAACAAGGTGATGGAAATTCAAAATATTTCCACAACTTTGTGAAAAAGAACATAGGAATGGACAAAACTGATGGAGTGTGAAAGGATGACCAGTGGCTAACGAAGCCAGAGGAGATAAAAGAATGGTTCAGACAGAGATTTGAGAAAAGATTGAATCTATGCAACAGGCCGAATCGGGATGGGCAGGGTATGAGGAAATTAAGCAATGAAGCATGTATGAGGCTCTCTTGAAATATCTTGAACAAGGAAGTCGTTGAAGAGCATAAGCCCATTGGGCCAGTGTAGCATGAGTAGTATGTATATATACAGGTATACCAGCAGTGGAATACATGTGAGAAAACCTTCCCCCAAATCCGTTGCCTCTCTTGCAAATACTGCGTTCCTATTTTCTCCAACGGGATTCCTGTGAATCCCGTTGTGTTCCACCGTGTGTTGATACAACAGTTAATTCAGTTACAATACTCACTCACCGTATCCATTTCACTGTTTGTTTTCTCCTTTTATATGGTATCGGAGCCAAAACGCTCAAATTCACTTGATTTCTGAACAATTTTCGGATTTGATTTTACCACTGCTTCAAGAACTCACCTTTCTTAACCAGTAAACAAAATCACCCAAAGTTGAGATGAGTAATGAGACAGACGTGAAGCAAACTCTCAAAGGAGTCAACACTAGTCCTGGTTCTGGTATGTTGACCTCTCCGTCTGCTGGTAAGAGTACATTTCGTATCCGAGACTCAGATGAACCTGGAATGTCTCTTGTGGTAGTACTACTCAACACAAGAAACTATCTATCCTGGAGTAGAGCCATAAAAATGGCTCTGGGAGCAAAAAGGAAAGAGACGTTGATTGATGAATCCTTTGATCCACCGTCTAACGAAACCTCTGAAGAGTAACTGGCCTGGAAAAGTACAGACCTTATGGTGGCCTCATGGATATCAAATTCTATTGACAAGAAAGTCCTGGAGGGATTTCAGTATACTACAACAAGTGCGAAGGAGTTTTGGGTGGAATTTCATGAATATCTGGGACAGTGTAATGGTCTTATGATCTTCAAACTCAGAAGGAAAATTGTCATGGCAAAACAAGGCGTGGATTCGTTCACGAGGTTTTATAGCAAGTTAAAGAGACTGTGGGATGAGTAAAACTGTATGGACCCCTGGCCAAGTGAAATTGCAGAGTCATGACAGCTTACATTGAGGAAGAGAAAATTATAAAGTTCCTGTTTGGTCTAAATCCGGATTTTGAGCAAGTGTCCATCCAAATACTTGTGTCAGAGCCATTGCCTAGCCTTGACAAAGTGTACTCCATCATACTAACGGTGGAAAAGTAGAAAAAGGAGACTGCTAACTCTTTTGGCTCAAACGAGCAAGGAGCTGTGGTTGTTAAGAGTTATACTGGACAGAAACCAGCTGGTGCTGGGGTAAATGTAACCCAAAATAGAAGATGGAACAACTTTGCTACGAGAGGGAATCAACCAAGGCCTGCAGGATATAGGTCTGATGCAAAATGTGGTTACTTCGGGTTCATGGGGCACACTGTCACTGAGTGTTTCAAAGTCAAAACATGTGAATTTTGTAAAGTCAAGGGCAACCAAGTTGAAACAGAGAAAGCAAGTGTCTCTAGGCCATTTCGCTCAAATTGTGGAACTGCTAGATGAAGCAGATCTGGGATGTCCAAGTGAACAACCTAATGTTGTTGATGTTATGAAAATAGTTCAACAACAAAGTCTTCGGCTGGAAACTCTCAAAGATGCACTTAAGCTCACATATGACCCCAACAAGATTATGATTGGAGATTCTGGGTTTTCTGGTAAGTCCTTTCTGCGTGCATTATTTGTTTCTTCCATGATTAAGGCCGGATCATGGGTTATTGACACGGTAGCTACTAGCCACATGTGCAGAGATTTATCACTTATGCATTCTTTTACTTCTTTGCATCCTGCTCTAACTGCGAAACAGGCAAATGGAGATGTGGTACCAGTGACATAGACAGGAAAATGTTCACTGAACTCTCGCATAATCCTACAAAGAGTCTTGTTTATCCCTTCTTTCCAATTCAATCTAATTTCTGCCTCTCAGCTATCTCTTGCCTCTTGTGTATTCCTCACTTTCTTCCCATCCTATTGTCTGGTGCAGGACCTACTCTCTAAATAAATTCTGGCCATAGGATGGGACTGTCACGGTCTTTATATTTTGGACACCACTTTTGCCAAGAGACCAAGAAAATTAGATACATCACAACTTTTGTCACCTCAACCTTTTGTATCTAACTGTGTTTCCAATTCCCATCCATTTAATATTTGCTCTTCTGATGTAATAAGCCTTTTGTGGCATAACAGACTCGGTCACCCCTCTGATGAGGTTTTGAGAAAACTATCTACTGCTGTATCGAACAAAAACAAGCCCTGTGATGCATGTCACAGAGGCAAGCAAATTAGATTACCTTTTCCTCACCATGTACATCACTCTACCCCACTATTCGAGCTTGTTCATGGTGATGTCTAGACTTCCTTTGCTGTTGCTTCTCTTATAGAGGCTACTTATTTCTTAACACTCGTAGATGACTACAACAGAGCCACATGGGTATACCTTATGAGGGACTAAACACAAGTGACTGCCTTACTCACCTAGTTTTCGAAAATGTTAACTACTCAATTTGGTTCATCTATTAAAACTCTCCGCACTGATAACGATTCTGAGTTCCTCAACCAAACCTGCCACGAACTTGCAGTGTCTCTTGGCATCATCCATCAAAAATCAGCATCTTACACTCCACAACAAAATGGAGTTGTGGAAAGAAAACATAGACACCTTCTAGATATGACTAGAACATTAATGTTCCAATCCAACCTCCCTTGAAGATTTTGGGAGGATGCAGTCCTCACTTCTACCTTCCTGATCAATCATTTACCTACAACTACTTTGAAGTAGAAGAGTTCACATGAGATATTGTTTGGACAGTCACCAGATCTTTCCATCCTGCATCCTTTTTAGTGTTTGTGCTATATCTCCAATACAAAACCACACAAATTCAATCTAGAAACTCGTGCTTTCACGTGTGTTTTCCTCGGATACTCCCTTGTTAGTAAGGCATGCAGAATTTTTGATCTTCATAACCAACGTACAATCTCCCGTGATGTCATTTTCTATGAGAATATATTTCTTTATCACCATTTAAACACCTCTACTGTCACTCTTTCACTGCCTATACCTATACAGTCATCTGATCTTGCCACGGATATTTCACAGTCACCATCCAATTCTGCTGATATCATTCCACTTGACTCACCTCCGGTCGATCCTACAACTTGTCTTACCTCCCCTACAGCTGCTTACCATTACCCCACAGGATGATCCTACAACATCAAAGACACCCTCTCAACCTTATAATTCATCCAGACCACTACCCCACAGATCTACCTGTCTCCTCTCAAAGCCAAAATGGCAGACAGACTACATAATGCACAATTTTGCTTCCTGTATGACTCCTGCCTCTGCCTGCCTCATCACCACAGAATCATCACCTCTAGAGCCTTGTTCATACAAACAAGCCATACTTCATCTCGAAAGGATAAAAGCTATGGATGATGAATTATTTGCATTGCATCAAAACTCAAGGACCTTGGTGATGCACATTACTACCTCGGGCATGAACTGTTACCTTCAGCTGGTGGTATCTGTGTCACCCAACGGAAATATATACAAGACATAATTTCTGAATACAACTTGGATGAAGCCAATCCCTTTGCCACTCCTTCCCCTCCTGGCATGAAGTTTACCTTTGTTGACCCTTCTACTCTATTTCTTAACCCCTCTTAATATTGTGCTCTACTCGGCAGATTACTTTACCACAGGTTTACCCGTCCAAACATCAGCTACTCTGTTCAACATCTAAGTCAATTCATACAGTTACCTCACCAAGCCGTTACCAAGCAGCACTCCACATTGTGCGATATTTTAAGGGCTGTTCTCACTTAGGTCTCTTCTTACCTGCTCAAAATAGTCTACTGCTGCAAGCATACTATGATGCAGACTGGGGTGCATGTCCAGACAGTTGAAAGATCACTCTCAGCCCTCAGGTTACCTGATCAAACTTGGGGATGTTACTGTCTCTTGGAAGACAACAAAACAGGCTGTGGTTTCGCGATCTACGATCGAAGCTGAGTACAGGAGTATGGCAGTCACTACCTATGAACTCCGCAAGATTTCTTATCTCTTGAAAGACTTACGGGTGGATATCCCTCTACCTATTCATCTGCATTGCGACAATCAAGCAACCATACACTTGACTGCAAATCCCATTTTCCATGAACATACCAAACACGTCGAAATTTACTATCATTTCGTGTGTGACCTCTGTAAAGCTGGTTTTTTGCTTCCTTTGTACATTCCTTCATCTCATCAGCTCGCAAACATTTGCACCAAATCCCTTCCCCTTCCAGTTTTCACCAATCTCCTGTCCAAGCTGGGTCTTGGCCTTGTGCCCTGCCTCCTGTCCAAGAAAGTCGTTGAAGAGCAGAAAATAGAGGATCGCGGCAGAAATAAAGAATGTGACTGAAGTCGCATTTCATTCTACATATCGTTACTTTAATTCTTTTATTCAATGTATATACAAGAGCAGAAGCCATTGGTCCAGTGTAACATGAGTAGTATGTATATATACATGTGTACCAATGTTGCAATTCATGTAAGAAAACCTTTCCCCAAATCCGCTGCCTCTCTTGCAATTACTGTGTTCCTATTTTCTCCAACTGCATTCCTGTGAATCCCGTTGTGGCCCACTGTGTGTTGATACAACGGTTAATTCAGTTACAATCCTCACTCAATGTATCCACTTCACTACTCGTTTTCTCCTCTTATAGGTCATCCAATCGATGGAGGAAGGAGAGGTAGTGGAGGCAATAAAAAGTTGTGGGTGAAGAAGAGTTCGGGACCTGATGGAATTAACTTAAATTTCATCAAAAGTTTTTTAAACACCGTGAAAGGGGCTATAGTGGAACTAGGACGGAATTCTATGAGAAAATGGTTAAGAGGAGTAATGCAACACACATTGTTCTAATAGCAAAGAAGAGCTCCTCGCGGGAAGTAGAGGACATTGTTCAATAGTATGCACAGTTGTGACAAAGGTCTTGGCAAGAAGACTGAGTATGGTAATGGAAGAGGTCATCTCTGAAAATCAATCGACATTCATTGGCAAAAGACTAATGGTGGATAATTTCATATGTGCAAATGAAACAATCTTGGATATAAAGAAATCTTGGAGATATGCTTTAGTACTCAAGATTGACTTTGAGAAAACATATAATATTTCTTGACAGAATGACTGAGAATATGGGGCTATTAGGACCCAATACCGGTTATGTTACCGGTTATAGTGAACTGGGTACCGGTATCGGTTATGTTATCAGTCTAATCGGACCAGTACCAGTCTAATTGAACCCGGTAGCAACATACCAGTACCGAATGGTCCCGGTCTCGATACTGGGAATATGCCGGTACCGGTACCGGTACCGGGAATATGGGCTATGCCAGACCGGTACCGGTATACCGATTGGATACTCCTAATTGTACTGGTTGAATTGAGATGGTTCTCGGGCTTGTTTTCACAAGATATCAAAAGATCTGCTTGAGATCTTCTCAGAAACAGGATTCTTTTAATTCTATTTTGTTTGTGTTGTATGCAAGATTTTCCGTGTTTAATCTATTTTTGGTTGAAGTTTGCTAACAATTTGTATTTCTGTATAGATCCGGCCGAAGATTCACCCTCGCACAAAATATAGCATCCCTCACATTATATACAAAATTATTTCGAATATAACATCTAATAGGTAGAATTTTTCAAGCCAATTTGAACACACTAAATGCCTAAAGCCATTTAAAACGATTCCGATTGTCTTTTTTGTGTGTGTGATTTTCACAAAGATACCCAGACATCCAATGGGTTTGCATCTTTGCCCACATATAATGTCTGGTTAAAGGTGACTCCAGGCAGTAAAGGATGTGAGTATTTGATCAAATACTCTCCAAGAAACACATTCTGCTCGAAAACTCCATTCACATCCGTTGATCCGGTCACATTCTTAGTCCTCCATTCATTGATCAGCTTATCAACCATGTCTCCAATGGGAAGATTCTGAACATTTTCGTCTATAAGACACATCGTGGTGCAGCCGGTAGGTAAGACAGTGTAGTTGGTATTCGCCCGACATGTCTGGTTGCAGTTCGTTGGCTTCCATCCTCCCCATAGAATCATGCCTTCAATGGATGGGTGGGAAAATGCTTCCCTCATAACAGCTTCAAGCTCAGACGTCTGTAGGATTAAAAAAAATGTTATGAAGGTTAAGCACCAAATAAATGAGTTATGTGCCGAATTCTATTCATGATCGTCCGATCTAAGTGTTCACAATCTCAACGATCATTACTAGAATTCAGCACATAACTCATTTATTCGGGCCTGTAAGGTTACTCCGATATTGAATATGTTATTCATATAGACAAAGTTCACCTGATTAGGCCCCCCTATGATGTCCAATTCTGTGAGCCAGACGGGCAAGTTTGTTGCGCCTAAAACATCTAAACAAGCTCGCATGTGGGCGATCGCCTGGTCCGGCCCGAAATGCCCCTCGAGCCCAATTTTGATCTGGAGTTGCTCGTTGCCTGGGAAGGATTTGATCTCCCTGATTTTCTCCACGTACTTGGATGGTACAATCCCCCTTTCAAGTGGGTATTCCAATGTATTATATTCGTTCATAAATAGGGGAGTATTCGGATCAAGAGCATGAGCAATCTGGTAAAGCATGGCGGAGGCATTCAAACCGACGATGTTGTCATAAAACGTGTAGTGGATGTTCTCGTTCAGTACATCCCAGGCCATTACGTCCTTCGAATATCTCGAAATCACTGATGCCATGCGGGAAAGGGATGCTTTGAGGATATCAGTTGGTGGGAGCATCTTAACCCAGTACTGATTCCTGTATGGAGAATTCCATAGAATGGCATGGCCTCGAATGCTAATGTCATGCTTCTTGAAGAGGGCGACCATTGCATCTGTGATGGTGTAGTTCTCCTGGCCGGGCTGGCTCTCGGTATAGTACCTGAAAAACAGAGGTGGAGATCAGGATTCTAACTCTGTAATAGATGTTGTAGAATTTGTTCGATAGGCCGTCGCCTATGCGCTGGGCAGCCACGCTCAGACCATTTATATAGGTGTAGGCGGGCACCGTTTAGGAGCTGAGCCCCTTAACCGCATAGAGTCCATCAAACATTTTCCCGAATGATTTGAGTAGTGATTAATAGGCCTCAGCATTCGAAATTCAGAATTCAGAAGAGTCTATTTGCATCTGATCTGAATTTTTTTCGGAAGTCGAACACGAATCTCGATCCGAGCCGTATGATAATTCGGAATTTCAGAATTCGAAATTCAAAAATTCGCGAAATTCGAAAGTCGGAATTCTCAGGTTAACACAAAAACCCGTTCCGTTCCGAATTGCTATTCAAAATACAAAATGGATTCCGAACCGATCTGAACAGATAAAAAATGATTTTGGATCGTGATTTCAGAATTTGGAATTCGGAGTTTCCGATCCGAATGCCCTAGTGATTAATGAAATATGAGAATACCATTTCATTTCGTTGTTGAATGTTGTGGCCGTGAACCGGGAGGCGAACCAGTCTTCATAGGCCTTGTTTGTCAGGATGGCAGAAGTTGTAGCACATCCAATGTGGAAGAACGGTTTTGTCTGGTCTATGACAACATTTGCTCCTTGGACATTCTGGCCTCCCTTTGTTGTTACATGGATTCTCACCTTCCTCTTTCTAATCTGGATTATTTTATAACTAAATGTGATTACCTTACAAAGATTTGTACTACTGAGATAGGGCATATTTGTGTTACCTGCTCGATGCTTTGGTCTTGCTGCACTCGCCAATCCTCTCTGGTGTGTGATTTAAGCGAAATATTATCAACCCAGATCTCAACAGATGTGTTTTTGCACTGGATCATGAAGAAACAAAAATTATCATCAAAAAGCAAGGCCATAATCATCAAACTCGAGACATAAATCTGCAGAAAACAGACCAATAAACCATAAGTGGTATAGAAGGATATACATTGTAGGGCAAGGCAACATTACTTGAAAATATATTGAGGTTTGTATGCCTTGTTGCAATGTGAAACCTCCTTTCAGCATGGACCAACACCCGGATCTTGCCACTACAGAACCAATGATTATCGGCACCGTGTCGCGGACAAAGGCCGATACGACTTCGTTACCATTGTCCAGCTGAATCCAGGCTACAAAGAGTAAAAAAAAGGGACAGCTTAGGATGAACATGTAC
Organism: Pinguicula primuliflora; assembly: GCA_025802335.1. Lineage (NCBI taxonomy): Eukaryota > Viridiplantae > Streptophyta > Magnoliopsida > Lamiales > Lentibulariaceae > Pinguicula > Pinguicula primuliflora. Next base: position 7,966 of record JAOYMZ010031000.1, on the reverse strand, counting down.
ACACAGACTATGTTGTTAGAAGGAATGTGTCTTTTGCCTGAAAATGTGTAATAGATGTCGTTCTGAATCTTAAGCATCAATCCCAAACTATCAGTTGAGGCAACTCTTTTCGATGCAACCACATAAGTGTTTCCTGTTCTAGATCTTCTTGTGGCAACATTTGCTGATCCATATGAGTCCAATCCAATGTTCTCAGCCTCAAAGTCTGCATTTTGAAGTAAGCCGCCGCCATAGTGAGGAGACAAAGGCTCATCCAGGCACTGAAAATGGTCATGTTCTTACGCAAGATCCTAGCAAAATGGTGACAAAAAATTGAAAGGATTGAAACAAGTTTTTGTGTGCTTGTTTGAACCTCAATACTGGCTGAGTAGTCGTAGAAAGAAGCAACTGATGGAACGGCGCAACCTGTTATTGCAAGCAAGATGAAAATATTAAGATGTAACATAAACATTTAGTAGATGAAAACAAGTAAAAAAAGGGCTAGGGAAAAATTAACCTCCAGCAAGAAGCAGATAGCACAAAAGAGGAAGCAGCATTTCACCGGCTTGAATTTGCATTTTCTATGGGAGAACAAAGAGTGTCATAATTTCATGGTTTGAAGTACTTGCAAAACATGAGGCCGTCTATACCAGACGAATTTTCCACACAAAAAAACATGCGAAACACACGTGGTGTTGTGTAATTCGTGCCTGGGTGTTTAACACTTTGGAGGGTAGCCTCTAATGTGCCCCCACGTGTGTTTCGCCGATTTTTCGTGTGAAAAAATTCGTCCGGTAAAAATTTTTCTGCAAAACATGCACACCCATAATTTTAAGAAAAATACATATTCTTGCAAAAATATATATATACACAAATATTGTTGTAAAATTCTTATTCATATTTTATAAAATATACTTTTTCTATCTCACAATTAAAGCTATGATCCTTCCTCTAAATTGGTGCTCTCAAATTTTTAATATATTTGATTAAAAAAATGTATATATGATCATAAGCACAGCAAAAGTATCATGGCAGAATAGTATGTTTTCACGTGTATTTCTTGTACTTTTGGTGTGCTTTTTTCGTCCGGTATAGATGGTCTCGTTAACATACCTTAACTTCCAGCAAAAGTGATCTCGGCAGCATGGGGATTTAATGTTGCCTACTTCGCAAACTCGTAATCAGTATTATCCACTTGTAATCAACTCCCGTTTTGTTCCGACACCTCAAGAGTTAAATATGTACAGATTCTTGGTATGACATCTGTAGGCATGTAACGCATTCCCATCCAACAATAAATACAGAAAGAAAGCTGTACAAAGTATGCATAACTCCAGTAATTAAATGGTATTAAATGGATCTTAAGAAAAAGGAATTTAATTCTGCATTGAAGGAACTGCAATGCAACTGATGACCCATGCAAGACATTATTGCATTTGCATGCACATCAACAATTAAGAAATAATTATTTTAACCTAGCAATCTCGCTATGGGGAGGCAATCCGCAATGGTGTTTACAGTCATAAGAGGATGGCAATTCTTGATATAAAGGAGTAAGGCTCGATGAATGGGGAAATTTTTTTGGGGGGATGAAGTTCAGTGAAAAAGATGGAAGAGTGGATGGAAGAGTGGATGGAAGAGTGGATGGAAGAGTGGATGGAAAGAGTGGTGTGTGACTTTTGTAAATATTTGGGTGTTGGTTGAATTCAAGGGTATGGATGACTAAACTACTTACCAAAAAAAAAAGATGACGAAGCGGATATAATTGGCGGTTTACTATCAATGGTATGATTAATTTTAAATTTGCTAACACTCTTTGCCAATTGTGTATATGCGTCCTGCGCGCCATTCTGATTTTTGAAAGAAACAAACATTTTCAAACCGGTTATAGAATTCTCCTTTGACGGTTTCAATGCCAAAAAAACAACTAAAAATATACGTATTTAAAAAGCAACAAGCTTAACTCAAATCCTAAATGCTATCATTCGATTGTCGGGACAAAATTGATGACCGGCTCTCCCAAAAAATAGAGACTTCTACTGCTATCGTTTGACCAGTCCAGCAATAAAGCTGTATTTGTATACTACTAGCGTTCGACCTACACGCACATGCGCTCACGAGGCCCGAACCTAGAATGACGTCGGGACCCATTTATTCAAAGACCCAAGCGCGGATTATGGGCCGGGTCAAAATTTTCAAGAATTGTACCCTCTGTCCGAAAATTCTGGCTTCGTCACTGTAATAGCCAGAGATGTTTAGATAGAGTTACTCACATTTGAAGTCCACTTCCATGAATGAAACAAGAGCATCCATTTCACTAATTGTAATACAGTGTCCCATTCCAATTTAGTTACAAAAATGCAATGTTTGAAACAAAAGCATCTACAATGAAAGGAGAGCTATGAGAAAAGATTTGTGGTCAGATCTGAGATTAGAACACGAAAACCGTTAGTAACATGCATGCAAGGTGAAATGAAAACCAAATTGAAAAACTCCGATTTTCGAAGATAGATCTTCGGTAGATCTACTAAAAATATCAAGAGAAGTCTCAAGAACACCAAGTCGTCAGTCTACGGCGAGTGACATGGCCATTCAGTGGCTCAAACACCACAAGTAGAGGCTCAAAACGACGGAAATCTGACAAGGAGCCTAGATTTGGACAGAATAACCAGCGAGAGACTGCTTTAATCGATGAAATCAGAGTATCCGAGTGAAAATCGAACTGGGGTTTCGAAGAGTCACAAAGAGTTCGTAACTGAGAGAGAAAAGAGAGTTTCAAGTGAAGATCGAATAAGTCGTTCTGACAGACCAAGGGCCACAAACTCACACGGGCCAGAATTAAGTCAGCAAGCCCACAACACGATAATGGCTACATAATAGGTAATGGACCAGGATCAAGGCACCAGCCCAATAGTCATATAGCACAGCGCACTCAAAGGCCAAAAAATACATATGTTTAGGCCAAGGAAGTGGATTGAGGTCAAATGGATCATGTTCTCGTATAATGGACTTCAGCCAATAGTCATGCAAGCACAACCCGGCCAACAGTCTATTTGAATCCTAAATTAGGCTCTGAGGACCAGACTCTAAAGCAGGTTGCATCCTTCGGCTTATAGGTGTCTCGGGATTGTGCTTGTGTGCAAAATATTGGAATGGACTAGCTAGGCATGGGCCCAAAATCCCTACAATCTTCACCTTTTGGGTACTTGACCCTGAAACAGTAGTGTCCATGCACAAATTGGTTAGTGAACGGAAAAGGCAATATATCTCTAAACAGGTATCAAAACTGGTCATGCCTATACGTTCAATGAAGAATTGAAAATATTTTCGTTCCCATATCAGCTGAATTTAAGTTCGTGTCAATTTTGTCAAGTATAACCAAGTTTCAACAACAATATCCCGAATAAAGTGAAGTTTCACGTTCATGTGTTTGGTTCTTTCATAAAAAAACAAGATTCTCACTCAAATATATTGCAAATTGACTATCACAATGTACTATTCCAACATCATTCAAAATATCACATTCTGATATCAAACCATACAGCCACATGCACTCCTTAAAACCATCAATCCATATATCTAGTAATCCATTCGAAAACTTATGAGTACCTTTGTTTCAATGTAGAGAATCCTTCATCGATTCATCTGGTGCCTTAATGCTTCTGGTTATGTAGTCAAGCCGCCCTCTGCCTATAATGACTCGTTCCATATGGCTATCCCATAATGTGTAGTTGTGATTATCCAGCTTGATATCCACCACCGCGCCATGGTGGTTCCCTGACTCCGATAAGGATGATGATGGGGCATTCTGCATCTGCAGAAATTTGGCAAACTGTTCATCCATAAGTCTGTTTTGATTGGCCAGTGTCATCTTGTCGCCCATGATATGGGAGAGAGCTTTAAAGGAGGAGTTTGTACGCCTGTATAGGTTAGCTGCAAATAAGGAAGGATCAATTAGAGAACACAAGAATTAGGAGGGGGGAAGAAGGAGGTGGAGTCTAATATGGCGTAGAGAACTGTATGAGTGGGAAAAAAGGAGGAGAATGAACTGTTGGAGATGTTATCTGACACTCTTTTGCAGGTGAATGTGCAGGATCGATGGAAATGCAAAGAATCCAACTCTGGCGAATACGAGGTCAGACTTGCAGCGCGGCATATAATTGAGCGGACGCTGAGTCCAGTCGATGAGACAATGATGGAACAAATGCACAAACTGTGGAATAAATACACACCTCGAAAGGTCACTGTCTTCTGCTGGAGGCTACTGCTAAACAGGCTACCTACAAAATAGAATTTGTTGAGGCGTGGAATCAACCAGCATGAGGAAGCCGCATGTACACTATGTGACTCAGATATTGAAACAATACTCCATATCTTCGTGCAATGCAATTTCTCGGTGGTTGTGTGGATAGTAGTTATGAAATGGTTACAGTTGACTAATTTATTGGTGACTGCACCGAGTTTGGATGACTTTGAGTTATTAAAACTTGTGGTTGTGAAGAAAGATATCTGGCTTTTGCTATGGATGGTTATACAGTGGACGATATGGCGATATAGGAATTAGAAGCAGTTTGCAGGTATCGATATCAATCCTGCAAAAGCAGTGCTGCACGTCCAAGTTACCACTTGGAAATGGATCAAAGCAATGGCTGAACAGAACAAGTTTGTTTATGGGATAAATGATTGGATTCAGGTGATAGGCGATTTCTCAATCACCTAAAAAATGTGCAAGTGTACACAATCCTTCAAGTAGTAATCTTACTGGGTAGTAAGGGTCATCTCCCAAAGAAGCAACGACTAAGCATGCATAATATATCACTAAACTAATTGTAAATCGAAAGCATAATGGATTGAATTTGATTCTTAACAACTAAAATAGCAACTAAATGACTAACTAAACAATGGAGGATACAAATGAGAGAAATAATCCAAGGCTCATCCCTAAAGCTTCATCACTAGCTCTATCTTGTTTACTATGGAATGAATGTATCTTTCCCTCTCTTCAACCACAAGGTAATCCATGAGTGTATACTACGGCGAAGCTACACACTCGTCTTCTAGCATGAGAAGTGGTGGGGTTGTCAATCCTCACTTTAAAATAGGAGAGTAGGGTTGTCAATCCTCCCAACTAAATGCTAGAGAACTTGATTAGACTATTTAAACTAATCGAAAATCATGTTGTCTACCCTTTAGTCCATGGCATCATAAGTTAGGGGACTTTACCCCAAGGGCCTTGACGTGAAAATCTGTGAGGGCCCAAAGAAGAGGTCCAAGACCGAGCTAGGGTTAACCAATCTTAGCTTATCCTAGTCTTGCTCAATGAATGAAGGTGGTTGATGTTGGTTCACTTATCTCACGGTCATGAGCCCATCTAACCCTTCCATTTTGAGCCAAGCTATGAACAAGCATCAAAGGGCAACACCCTAGGCTCGGTTAGAAACCAATCAAAACCGAAGTTAAGCTAGAATCTATCACAAATCACAAGATGCGTCAAAGAGAAGAGAAATAACATTCATCCAAAATAAACAAGGTCTAGAGCATCATGAATCCACAATACCGAGCCCTAGGTCTAGCTAATTAGATCATGCTTAAGGCATGAGCTACTACAAATACAATAGAAGGATAGAAGAACTACATATGTGTAGCCAAGTGGAAGAACATCCCAAGCTTCCTCCTTGTACACGAGCTCTCTTCTCCAAATCGCTTTCTTCTCCAAAATGTGTGGCCTCCAAAGTATTGTATGACTGAATGAAGGGCTCATGTAGGACTAGGGCAAGTGAACTTAGTCATTTACCATCAGGCCCCTCGGATTTGTTCCCACCTTCTTCAATTAGTAAGGGTATGTATGTCTTTGCGCGTAGATTGTATACATTGTGATGTTTAGGGTTAAGGACCCTTTTGGCGGGGTCGAATGCGCCCAATGTGTGAAGCAAAGTTGTAGAGGAGTTCTAGGTCTAGATGTTGGAAAAATTACAGGGTCATCCTACAAGCTGTTTGAGAGATACAGCTCATGCAAGGGACTGGATGGTCATTGTGCGCAGGATTTACCCATTTTGGTAAATCGGATGATATCTCCATCTTGGACCCATTTACGGCTTCCATGTAAAAAGACAACTTGTAGCAGACCCTTTGACCTCACTCCTGGTGAAATTACAGCTCAATCCCCGCATTGGTTGAAAAATTATAAGCATTTGAAGGGCATGACAGTCACTTTCTCTCTATTTTCCGAAATGGCAAAACACATTTTTTGGTTGTTGTTGGTCTTTTCTCAATTTGTGTAGATTAGTCTCCGTTGCCCATGTGGGCTTGTATTGGGTGCATAATAGGCCAAAACTCCATATAACACATCCCAAATGTTGCATTGTACCAATGTAAGATAAAATTGAGAGAAATCAAGTATATAATGAAGATCATGAGCACGAATGGTAATAAATCTCTAGCTTAGTGAGCTTAAATCACTGTGTGATTTTGGCTCATCATCAGGCTCCTATGGTTTGCCTCTTAACCTACAGATGAGAAAATGTGAGCAAGAATGTGGGGTGATGGTTGGTTTTACGATGGTGCATAACTGTGCAAGAGGGTGTGGAGAATGCTCAAAAACAGTTTGAAGATAACAAGGCAACAGAATACAATGGTTTGGAAAGAACGCCAGATGTTTCAACTCATGAACAGGTAGACTGATAAAAGAGGAAGCTGATAGTGACTAAAGCAGGAAGGGAGATGGTTGGATATGCTAGTAGAGGACCGGGTGTGCAGAGAAAAGGTGAGTAAGAACGTTGGGTGATGGCTGGTTTTAGGCTAGAGCAGAACTGTGCAAGAATGAGTGGAGAAGATGCTCAAAGACAATTTGATAAGAACAAAACAACAGAATACACTGGTTTGGAAAGAAATGCCAGTTGCTACAACTCATGAACAGGTAGACTGATAAAAGAGGCAGCTGATTGTGACTGAAGCAGGAAGGGAGATGGTGGGATCTGCTAGTAGAGGTCGAGTGTGCTGAAGAACAGAGGCCAAGGACATACAAAAATACCATTAGTTACTGTTTTGCAGCCCAACAACATGTGCGAAATCTCATTGTTAATGAAGTTGGGTAGGATACCATGTAACTAATGTTGTAAGTGTATGGGTCAGATGCAAAGGTTGTAATACATTTTATTATTCGTGTTGTAAAAGTTTGGCTTAACAAAAAAAAAATCTTGTCGCCCATGATCACTGTATTGTTGGAAAAAAAATGAATGGCTAGGTAGACGAAGATGCATGTCTTAAAACCTGCTCTGATGTCATAATAAGCGGTATGTAGTAGAGAATTTTATAGAATTTTCCCTCGTATTCACAATGATAGAGAATTCCCACATATATATATGAGAAATGCTAGGTATACACTTTTTTTATACAAAATTTGTACAAACTAAACATTGAATTTTTTTTTATAGGTAAGGTAAGTTTGTATTAATCACAATATTTATAGCTTACATATTTACAATCTCTAATTTGGCCATACTGTGCTATCTTTACAACTACATGGAATAAGTTGGCTCCCTGCATCAATCTCCAAATGTAATGTGATGGCCCAACTCACCTTTTTCTTTCATGCTCAGCCAGATTCGCAACTGATATTCTTCAAACGCTTTATCACAATCGGCCTCTTTTTGCTGCTGCCATATTCCTTAGTCTCCAGATTGCCCAGAACATAGTTTGCCATATCAGAGGCCATCTCCGCCTGATTTTATATGCACAATTCACCTGATCAGCATGAGAGATAAACTCTATGATTTCCTCTGGAAGGACTCGAGGCAGATGAAGCCACTCAAAACACAAGTCCCACATTTTGACTACTATCGGGCATTGAAGGAAGAGGTGAGGCACGGATTCGTGCTCCGATTGACACAGAGAGCAGATGATAGATGCCGATCTAATTCCTCGCTGGAGTAGGTTGTCCGAAGTAGGGATTCGATTTCGGAGAGATCTCCAGCAGAAGGCAGCAATT
>JAOYMZ010030989.1:0-16654 GCA_025802335.1 Pinguicula primuliflora | reverse complement strand
CGGAGTATGCCAACAAGAAGACACGGGGGGCGTTCGTGGCGGCGGTTTTCGCCATGCAGGGGTTTGGAATTCTGTTCAGCGGGATTATTTCGCTGATCGTAGCGGCGGGATTTGGGAGCAAGTACAAGTCGCCGGCTTACGAGGACAGCCCAACAACATCCACGGTGCCACAAGCAGACTACATATGGCGGATCATACTCATGTTCGGAGCTCTACCGGCGGCGTTGACTTACTACTGGCGGATGAAGATGCCGGAAACAGCCAGGTATGACGCGGTTGTAATTGATCGTTTTTTTTTTATAGCAAATGATTTGAAATTGATCGTTAATTTGGAACAAAATGGCCTGGTCAATGGTCATACACCAATTTTCTTGGAAAAGTGTGTGTAGGGGGTCAAAATGTGTCGGCCCCTTTTTAGTAAAATATATAATAGTTTTATTATTAATAATAAATATACAATAAATAGAAATATATATAAAATCATTAGTAAAAAATATAAATAATTATTAATAAATATAAAATAAATTTATACTTATTTTGTATAGTAAAATATATGGTTTAGGATTTTTATGTCGGCGAAGTCGCCGTAATATTAATTTTGGACAATAATATTTAGTCTTGGAGTTTATGCATTTAGCCCTTGGGTTTATAACATTTAATTCGCCGCCGTAATATTAATTTAGGAAAATAGCATTTAGTCCTTAGATTTATACTTTTAGTTCTTGGGTTTATAATATTTAAATAGGATTTTAAATATTTATGACAGCGAAGCTTTTAACCCTTGGATTTAAAGAGTTTAGCCCGTAGAACTTTTACAATTTTATGTAATTTTTGTATTTTTTTATTAGTTTTGGGATTTATAGGGGTCATATTGTATTTTGTACAGAGAAAATTAAAAGTGTTGCATGGTGGTGGGGTGGTGATGAATGGGAACTCGCGTCTGGGTTGGTTGGAAGGATTTACAGGTTGCGAGAATTTCTTTTTTCCTATGAAAACATTGACAGCTATTTATTATAAAAAAAATTGTTGCGTCAGGACCTAATGCCGCTAAAAAAATCTTTTACTTTACTTATTTAGTGTTTTTTTATAGTTAAATTGGTTTGTTGGGGGCAGAGAAACAAAACAAATCAATTTAAACTTTAATATAGTATAAATTACCTAATTGACCCAAGTCTAAAATCGCGTTTATCTAGTTGTACTTGATGAGGAATTGTCGAAATGTTTTCACGAAATTCACACATAAATATCAATCAACTTAAATAGGAATTTAGTGTTACAATCTATCACCTTAAATCAAGGTTCTTATGAGAGTAATCACATATTCATATTTAAGTTAACCCACACACGCACACCTGCGCAAACCTAACCCAAGTCCAAAGTAGGGATAGGCCTGTTTTCCAACAGGTGGTCTAGATGACCACCATCTCGAACATGACTCGAAAATCAAAAGTGATGGAAGGGGCGTGTGCCCGTACATTTAAGAAAATACTAAAAGGTTGCTTTTATGCTTTGTACAAAGATAGAAGTTACCGTTACAGAAAAAAAATTACCAAATTTTCGGTAATCTTGCTCTTTTCGGCAGCTTCGGGCTGCCTAAAAGGATTTGTCAAAGTTTTTGGTATCTATACGTCGAAATCTTTTAAGAATCGGTCATAAATTCCGGTTTCGGTAGCTCCATCACAAATAAAAACAAAACCCTTATTAAATAAGAATTTTTAGATGAGCAAACTTAACCCCAAACTTAAACTGTGTGTTATGTGTGCCGAACGTAAAATTTAAGACCTGTTCTTGAAAGCTTTTGACGCAAGAATTCAAAAAATAGTGACGGCTTTTTTTCCGGCGACACGAAGCCGCCGAAAAAGTCATATTACCGAATCGGTAATCTTTTTTTAGTAACTCTAGCTTTTCTCTTGTATAAAATGTTGTATGTAATCATCTCTAACATTTTTTATTAATCTGTGACAAATATTGTTAAATGCTAGGTACACGGCCCTGGTTGCGAAGAACGCAAAACAGGCGGCGTCGGACATGGCTAAGGTTCTTCACGTCGAGTTGGATGCTGAAGAAGACAAGGTTGTGAGATTGACCACCGGATCATCCAACAACTTCGGTTTATTCTCCAAGCAATTCCTGAAGCGCCATGGATTGCATTTATTTGGCACCACCTCCACCTGGTTCCTGCTAGACATCGCCTTCTACAGTCAGAACCTCTTCCAGAAGGACGTATTCTCCGCTATCGGATGGATACCTCCAGCCAAAACAATGAATGCCATTCAAGAAGTCAACAGAATCGCCAGGGCGCAGACATTGATCGCACTGTGCAGCACAGTCCCCGGATACTGGTTCACCGTAGCATTCATCGATGTGATCGGGAGATTCGCGATTCAGCTCATGGGATTCTTCTTCATGACGGTATTCATGTTAGCAATCGCCATCCCTTACCATCACTGGACATTAAAGGACAACAGGATCGGGTTCGTGGTAATGTACGCATTAACGTTCTTCTTCGCTAATTTCGGTCCAAATGCGACTACATTTGTGGTCCCGGCGGAGATCTTCCCGGCGCGGCTGAGGTCCACTTGTCATGGGATTTCCGCGGCGACTGGAAAAGCTGGTGCAATTGTCGGTGCCTACGGGTTTCTTTACGCGTCTCAGAGCACGGATAGGACCAAAACTGATGTGGGTTATCCTCCCGGCATCGGCATCAGGTATTCGCTTATTGCTCTTGGGTGCATCAATGCACTTGGATTTATATGCACTTTCGCCGTGCCGGAGGCCAAGGGAAAATCACTGGAAGAAGCTTCACAAGAAAACGTGGGCGATGATGCTGAAGAAGGAGGAGCTTGATTCAGATTCATGGACTGGGTTGATTCAAATTTGTGTGTGTTAGTTTTTTTTTAATTTTCGTAATTTTTTTTAATTTTGGACGGCGAGGATGATGTGTGTGAATGTTAAAAAATTCAGTCCAATATTCCATTTAATTGGAAGGAAACAACTCATAAGTTATGTAAAAAGTGTGTCAAAAAATGATGTATTATAGTGCTTCCTACTTTTATTATCATTCTACTCTGTCAACATATAACTTATTAGAGCCGGAAGATGTCTATTGTTGTGATTTACTTGATGTCGGATTCTTGATCAATTTGTCAATGATGAGGGCAACAAACTTACACTAAAGTTACAACCACAAAAAATGCTCAAGGCAATCTGCAGCTTCGGCCCCCTCACAGATCTTAGGTCCAGAGCTTTGGACCATCGGTGCATCAACCGACTTAGATTCCAACATTCTAGCCTCAACGACAAATTCAAAATATAAATCTCCTCTTGCGCCTTCCTCATCAGCTTAATACCTTGAAAGTACTTCAGCTTACTCAAATATTTCATCTCAAAATCACAAAATAAATGCTTCTTCAATGTTTCAATTTCGTCATTATCATTTTTTGTGATCACCATATCATCAACATAAATAATAAGACATGTAATATCCCTCTTGCTCCTCTTCAAGAACTGTGTGCCATCAGAGATGCTATGCATCACGATGATGAACCTCTCAAACCAAGCTCTCGGAGATAGCTTCAAATCATACAAAGCTTTCTGCAACTTGCACGCATCATGGGTCAAGAAATCTTGTGAGAAGCTTGGTGGTTCCTTCATATATACTTCTTCCTCTAAGTCGTCATGCAGAAAAGCATTCTTCACATAAAACTGATAAAGTGGCCAATCCAGATTAGTTGCAATACAAAAGAGAGTGCAAAGAGTTTCCATCTTCGCCACTGGTGAGAAGTTCTCTCAATGTTGTATCTCTTAGTATAATCTTCAGCGACCAATCGTGCCTTAAAGTGCTCAATGGTTCTATCTGCTCTCCTCTTTATGATATTCACTCATTTGCATTAATTGCTCCCTTTTCCGTCTACAAATGGTTCAGTGAAGAAAGTGTTTTGAATTGCAACAATCTGGGAAGTCTGGGGAGCAAGAAACAAAAATCATTTCGAAGGAAAGAAACCAGACCCGAACAATGTGGCCTACAAAATCAAAAAAGTAACCTGACTTTGGCGTATGATCTGATGCAGGACGGATTTTGGTGAAGAAGATAGCTTGGGTGAATGGATTAAACATCCTGTACCAAAAATATTCCAACCGCTGTAAGTAATGTTTTTTGGTTGGTCCGAGAAAATAGAGATAGACATATGGGGCACAAAGCCCAATCCATGGCCCAATTCTAATTTGTAAAAATGTCCATCTTTCTATATTAATATAAGATCATTTGCTTATAAAAAACATATACTTCTCACATGTTTAACTCTTGTTTAGGGCCTTCATCTCATGTCTAATCACCTCACACCATTTTGGAATCTCCATCGCTTCTCCACACTCCGAGTGGTATCTCTGTCATTCAATAAAATCTAAAAGTTTTGCAGTCATAGTGAGCCCTCGCGACATCGGCCACAATATATGAGTGAGAGGAGAAATACTGAAATGCATCACTCGAGCACACCGCATTTGCACCGCACTCTCACAACATTGAGAGTGGGGTCCACAGAAACACACACCAATATTGGTGTGTGTGTTTCTGTACTTAAGCGGTGCAAATTAAGTGTGCTCCCAGCGGTGCCTTATAGCGGGCCTCGAGTAAGAGACATTTATATGGTACAAGTGAATCTCTTCAAATTTTGTACTCGGGTCGTGTACTCCGTAAGGATGTGATACTGCCAGTCTCAACATATATATTAAATAGTAGTAGATGAGGATAAAGTTGCAGAATCACTTACAAGAATATCTACTATTCCCTTTTAGATTGTACTGCATTATCAATATGAATGGGGACAAGAATGATACCAATGGTGACAGGTTGAGCTTGAGTTGTGGATACAGGTATAGGTATGGATACTGGAGTAGGAAATAATCAACCTAGTGAGTGATACTTCAAAATCCCCCCTGAATACTAGATTGTGGTGATAGGTGTTAATAATATTCATTCTCAACAAACTGGTAATTAGGGGCAACATAAAGATGTTGTACTTTAGGATTATAATACCTATAACCTTTCTGATGGGTGTATACCCAACAAAGACATATTTCTCGTCACATGGGTCCAAATTGGTTCGTTTTATGGACAATTAAAATGTGTGTATAATTAATATTTGTAAAGGAAGCTTTACACAGTTCAAGCGAATAGATCCGTTATAGCTCTCCTCTCCGCCGGCCGGCCAATCTAGCTGGAAACACGATGGAAACTACGCTGCAGTGGCACCAGCAATGGTGGCTACTGCAATCGACACCGTGCAAGCCACAACTGACACCGTGCGGCTGCAATGGTCTGTTTAGGCTCACGGACTGGGGTGTATTGCTCATCATGAAGAGCAGCAGCAGGAGCAAAAAAAATCTTCAGTTGCTTTGCATCTGGTGAGTTTACAACAGTGTCTGGAGAGATTGTAGAAGCGTTGATTTTGTTCACTGGAGTGTGTTTCTTAGCTTCTGTCAACTCTAGAGGGATTGCAGGTATGAATCTGTATGAATATTTTCATTTCTTCATTGAACTGGGTATGCCTTTTGATGCAGCGAGCCATGATTTTATTGGCTCCTTTTTAGTCATATCCTCCCTCAGTTCATTTAAGGAGTCCACTAGTCCATTGTATAATATATACCACGGGTCCTCTGCTAGCTGTGCAATCACCTGAACATCCCATTTGATGCCTGACATACAGTACTGTTGGAGATGCTTGTAGCTGTTCAGAGTGTTCTGCCGGGGGCGCTGGTAGCTCACTAGCCGCATTTCCCGCAGTACGACAATGCGCACCCCAGAAGTAGCATTCATATCCAAGACATTCATATCACAACTATCTCCCGAAGATTCATTACTCCTATTGGGCTCTGAGCTTGTAGCAACCACAACAACTTTAGCGGACGCATCCACTCCCACTTCTTCATGAGTAATAACCGAATATTCATGTGTAGATGAATGCTCAGCATTAGTTGTGCCCTCAACAGAACCATGATCAACCACTAGACCTTTCCTTCTGTCCATTTGATCATAAGTTTCCTTATGTACCGAGAGAGGGAGGGCAGGCATTATCCAACAGGAAGATAGTTTCAAATATTTAGGATCCATTATACAAAAGGATGAATGTGTGGAAGGCAGCGTTATCCTGCCTCAAGGTCGGATGGATGAAATGGAAGTCGGCTACTAGAGTGTTATGCAATAAAAAAGTCTCACTCAAGTTAAAGGGAAAATCATATAGAACAGTTATAAGACCGGCGATGCTTTATGTATCAGAGTATTGGGCTATGAGACTTTCACATGCGCGGAAATTTGAGGTGGCGGAGATGCGGATGCTAAGATGTATGTGTGGTCGCACAATATTAGACAAGATTCTAAATTGGGTCTTTAGACATGCACTAGGTATCGCATCTATAAGTGCCAAACTGAGGGAGGAAAGATTACGATGGTTTGAACGTGTACGCAAAAGAAGTTTGAATGAGCCAGTCAGGAGAGTCGAAGGATTACAAGTTGAAGGGCGACGAGGACAGGGGAGACCTAAGAGGACATGGAATGAGCAGATTTGGTTAGATTTAGTAGGATTAAACCTCTCTGAGGACATGACCTCTAATAGGACGAGTTGGAGACGTCGTATTACGGTTAAAGATACATGAGACTATATAGAGTAGTTATTTACTTATTTACCTCTAGACTGATAGAAATAAGTGGGGCATACTAGTGGATAGGCTGCATATAATTGTTTTTCATCTATTAGGAGTAGAATGCAGTTATTTAGGTTATTCATTATTTGTGTAGGCATTTATTTATTTCAGTATGTATGTAGTGCATGGATGAGGTAAGTAGTTATTTCAGTTATATTTATTTCTTCTTTTTTGTTATTATTTTTTTATTTTTTATTTTTATTTTTATTTTATTTTTTTGAGCTGGGGGTTTCCACGGAAATAATCTTCCCATCATGTTGAGGGATGGAGGTATGATTGCATACATCTTACCCACCCAAGACCCTACCTAAGGGCAGAATTTACTAGATGTGTTTGATCTGGTTTGGTTTAGAGGGGGGCAGGCCATTTTGCGACTGTCATAATATCACTACTATCCATCTTTCTTGCCCAGTTAGTTCTAGGCTTCTCAGTTTCCTCCACTACCTCAATCTCAAAACTTTTTTCACCAGAGACAAACCTGAATTTCTTTCGTATGAATTCATATGATGTAGTCATTACTTGTGCTTTCCCAAACTGCATCTCCAATTTCTTAACCAGGCGTTCATCAATCGAGCTACGTCACTGAACTTCCTTGCAAGTTCAGTAAAGAAATGCTCACTCTAGAAGTATAAAGGGACCTGTGACATGCAACCACACCGGTCGCACCAGCTTACCATTCATGACCTTCCAAGGTCGTAAGTTGAATACACATATGTCTTCTCTGGTCTTGCTATCATTCAATAGTTAAATCTTCATTTCAGGTGAACCAAGTTTTATCAATACTTCTCCTCCTTCAAGGCGGACCACTATGCTTCCAGTATAACCAGCCTGTTCCAGTACACGATTCATAGAATTTAAATCCAAGATAGGTATAGAGAGGCCTATCAAGCAACACTCCAGCCATTGCATATCTTCCTGAATAGGAGCAAATTCGATTGTTTCCAGATCTGCCGGTAACACTACTGTTTGTTGAGCATGTCTATGAGTTGGTTGCAGATTCATCAGGTTTGATGTGTTCCTGGCCGGTTTGAATTGTAGTGAACATGTTCCAACCTGACTCCCATTGATCTTCTTCAAAAGTTCTGTCGGTTCACAACATTTGTCGAATTGTACAAATACATAGTGTTTCCTCCAATTTCCCTTGATCAACAACCTTTCCCTCAAAGATCATACCTCAAACAATTTCCCTTCAATTCAAGAAAGCAATACCAATATCATACCCCAGACAAGTTCCCTTCATCTTATTGCTTGGACATTTTTTCTTATTCTTGCTCTGCGGGGGGCTAAGGGAGATCGTAATCTGACTTACTGGGGAACCAAAGAGGATCTGTGACCTCCATGACCAGTGAGGCTCTCTCAAGACCTGGTGAATAAGATTTGATGGAACTCAATGCCTCCTTCGAGCTCAGTGGAATAGGGGGAGGCGTATCGCATGTGGGTCTCAAGGAGGCAAAAGATGTACAATATGGAAAATGGGAGTGCTCAGTTCGTTTTATACCCGCATGAGTACACCCAACCTTAAGGGTAAATCCGCCCCTGGCAGTATGGAAATGCATCATGACAATGGTGTCATTCACTCAATTATCCTTTACAAAAAGATGCGATCCATTATGAGAGTAATGGTTGCAAGCATTTTGATGAGAACGTGAAAAGATGGTCTGACAGTGTCTTTTAATGGGTCCTGGACAGTACAAAATGGGTTAGAGTAGTCAGTCATTTAGATATCACTACTAGCAAAGGTTAGCAACAGTCATGATTCAACTTCATGATACGCTGATTCTTTATTGAATATCCGCAGATTAAATAATAATGGAGAGATGAGACTATAGCACACTCAACATTTATATATAACCCATAATAACTATTTTTTGGGAAATAGATGTTTTGTTCTTACGCCAACCAACACCACACGAATGTTCCTCATTTTTCCATAAGCATACATGCAACAAGAAGTTGAACTTGCATAAAAGCGAAATAATATCACAATTTATGCTCATAAATCATCAACCAATAGTGAGAAAATAGCAGGAGACAGCTATCCCTGGATTCAGAGGATTTCGTATTAAAGAGAAACTGAAAATGATCAGGGAATGCATCCGGATCTGGAACATTGAGAACAATATACACTTAGAAGCAAGATTGAGAAGGTTAAAGGAAGAGTTAGCTGATCTTGAAAGGAAAGTAGATACTGGACAAATCCCGAATACAGAAAAGCTTCGTGCACAGGAACTGTGGAATGACATTAAGACTATTCAAAAAAAAAGAGGAGTCAACATGGTTTCAAAAATCCAGAATAGCATGGTTACGGCAAGGGGATGAAAACACAAGGATATTTCAAATTATGTTAAAAGTAACAGGGCAAGAGATGGCATATCAGGAATATCAGATGGCACAAGGTGTCTTGACACTCCAATGGAGGTAAAAAAATCACTTTGAGTGTTTCTTCGAACAAAGATTTCAAGAACCAATTAAACATAGACCTCAGATGGCCGAGATTTTTTCCGCTCCAGAAGACCGCTCCTGAATAAAAATCCCTACCCTCCAGAATACTAATCTCAGCCGTCGGATGAAAATCCGACTGCTCAGATTTAAAAAAAAAAACCCATAAGTTTGGGGTTTAAGTCGACAAATCCGTCGAGCTACTTCACGGCGTCAACTCCTCTTCTCATTTCTGGAGCAACTGAATTCGTTCAAGCCCTTCTCTTCTACGGACAAATAATTCCTTCCTCACTTCTGCGGACAAACAGATTTCGTCAATTGGTGGATTCATGTTGTTGCTGACTTTTAGGGATTATGGGGCAAAGAGCTGCTCTTTTTGCTGAATTCATGTTGTTGGGTTTTAGGGATTATGGGGCAAAGAGGAGTTCTTTTGTTCTCCCTTTTGCTGAATTCATGTTGTTGCTGAATTCATGTTGTTGGCCAAATCAGAAGACAGCCATGAATTTGATACATTGGAGCAAATCAAAAGAAATCTGGTGAGTAGTGAAGGTGGATCTTTGCGTCAGCATTGGTGGTTTAGTAGATGACAGTATAAGAGATCCAAGTTTGTTGGCGAGTCATCGATTATGTGTAACTCTGAATTGGGATTTTGCATAGTAAAAATTAGTTTGAATTATGTATAACTAAGAATGTATTGTTCATCTTCTCATTTGTCTGAATGCACATCTCCTTTCATGTTCTTTACTGTTGTTAGTTCTACTCGTGACCAGACTTTTCTTAGCCTATTGTCTCCTGATATTTTCGGAATCAGACTGAAGAACGTCATCACGAATTCCAATCGTGTTGGTATCATCTGCCAATATTCTTACCTGGTTGGTCATGCCAAAAGACTTTAACTGAACTATGGCCAAACTGAACTACTGTTATGCTCATCATTTGATAAATTTTGCAGACACTTTGTGAGACTTTAACTGAACTATGCAAAGACAATGAAACAAGAATCCAGAAGTGCCAAAAAACTTTAACTGAACTATGCCAATCGTGTTGATAAAATTTTCCAAATAAACAAGAATCCAGAAGTGCGAAGACAATGAAACAACAGTACAAAATAAGTGCTACACAAAACGTTGCAAAACATTACGAAACAACTACAGTTCTCCAATAAATCAAAACAGCCAGTGGTTCTGCCTCTTCCTATGTCCGCTCAACAGTACCTGCTCAGTCACAATAACAGCGTAATTAGCACCACCCTTCTGCATGATTTATAGAACAAATCATGCAGAAGTAATAAATACTTCATCTCCAAAGAACAAAAGCTACACAACGTCCTCATCACACTTCACAGCACCATTAGATCAACTACTTTAATCCATGGGAAAACCATTAGCATCACAATTCCTACTAGTAGACGTCTCAGACCTTCAACACAAAAAATATATATTTTTGATATATGATCCACCAAAATTGAAAACAAGTAAAATTAATGTAAATTGGACTTACATGTATACTAGTTTTGGACGTTTTCTTTTATCATGTCCAACCTTCTCACAAGCAGTACAACACCTACGTTTCTGCATGGCCTTCTCAAACCCGCTTTTCAGCCTCTTAGCACCACCCTTTGCCTAAATTGGACGTGGATCTTTTAACTGAGAAACTCCACTCGATTGGGTAGCAGTCCTACCGTCAGCCTCAAGTGATGTTGGGATGAGAAGCAGCTGTTGTTCAATTGCAGCAAACCCTTCGTAGACAATTTTGGTTCTCATATCATTCAAAAGGCTATTATCAATTAACCTAGAAGCACGTTGGAGTAAACCATGCCACTTCGTTAACATAAAAGAGCCACCTACAATAAAACAATCTGACTCCTGATTGATATGTCCGACCACCAACGTCTTCATCCACCTATGCAACTTGAATTGCTCGGGCAACTCATATATACATTTTATGAATAAATATGCCAACACATGCCTGCAAGGTATTCCGTCACGTTCGAACATGTTACAATTGCATGTAATTTTATTTGAGTATTTTTCAACTTCAATATATCTCAGTCTTGGACCTTTCTCCTAAATTCTTGACACATTATACCGAAGATAAATGTCATCTTCACTAGGTACGTGCACCATATAGCGAAGACTCTCAAAAACCTCATCTTGAACTCTGAAGAATATTGTTCGTGTGTACAAGTCCCTCATAAACTCCTCAATGTGAAGTGATGTCTTTAACTTTGGCTTCTCATCCAAATCAATATGATCTAACTGTGTTTCACTCTCTTTCTGGCATGAACATGCCCGATTAAACCTTGTCATAAAATTCTAAAGAGAATTTTTGGGAGATACATACTTCTTGAAGAAAGCATTTGCACTTTCTGACCTTTGGCTACTAGTCATGTTGGCAGAGAAAATATTCTCTAGTACGCTGGGACCCATTTATCACGAATTTTGTACATCCCATTCAGCCATTCGTTGTTTGACAGATTATTGTTTTCAACAATATCTATCCATCTCTCTTCAAATTCTTCAGGGCTTTCAGAGTTCCATATGCAGTTTTTTAACATGTATCCTGATTCATTGAATGCAACTGGGCCCAGTTTTTCAGACAACTTCTTCATAATGTGCCCAATGCAATATCTGCAAGTATATTATACTGTTAGCTACAATGATAAATATTTGTTTTCCATTTGAATTTGGATATACCTGTGGCCTGTAGTCGGTAGCACAATCGCAATAGCCTTCGTCATAGCTGCATCCTGTTCAGTAATTATCAACTTCGGTGGACCGGCTGGCATCGCGGACCACCATTCCCTAAAAAGCCACTCGAATGATGCGCACTTCTCATCACTAAGGAATGCACAACCAAATAAGGTTGTCTGTCGGTGTTGGTTCACCCCTAATATTGGCGCAAAGATCATAGAGTATTTATTCGTGTAGAATGTTGTGTCAAACACAACCACATCACCGAAATACTCATATGACAACCTCCAAGATGCAGTCGTCCAAAAACAATGAACCAACCTATCATCTTCATCTTCCTTTACGGCAAAGCAGAATTCTGGATTTTTTTCTACCTCATCGTGAAAATACTCTAACAACATCTCAGCATCTTGTCCCTCACACATATTTCTATCATCTCTTCTAGCATTATATAGATCTCGTGGCAAAAAACCAATTTTTCCAATCCACCAGCTTCTAACTCCAAAACAGACATTTGTTGGCAAATTGGTATGTTTGCAAGGTGCAATTGGTTTGCTAAGCTCTTTTTAACCTTTGTTACCTTGCGATGAGACCGCAACAAATGGACCTTCCTCGGTGTCGTAAGTGGGTGACTATGGGCAGCATTAAATAGGGTAACAATATATTTATCAGTTGCTCGATCAAGAAGAACTACCAATCTAGCACCACAACTCTCCCTTGTTATCCCACGACGACGTTGAAGTTCAGTAGGTTGAAGTTGGTTTTTCTGTCTACTCACACCTTGTTTGCTGCACACAAACTCTCTCCAGCTTATGACCCCCAGACTCCTCGTTGTATCATTAATTCTTGTACAAAATCTGGCTTCCCTCGCGTAATTATTATAGAAAAGAAGTGCGTCATCACAAGTGTCAAACACATGTTTCACAAATGATACCAGTTCATCTCGAACTTGTGGATTATATGTGTTCTCAGTAGAATTCATACCTGTCGTAAGAACTGAAAAACACAAAAAGATATGTCACTTGGTTAGTCAAACATGAACAATACTAGTCTCTCCATGAACTGACTGCAGTTTTAAGAATAGAAACATAAATTCTGCACAATAGAAACACAAATTATGAGCTTAGAAAAGAGAGGTGAATAGAAACATATATTCTAAGGTTACCCAAAAACATACAACAGAAAGATCAATAATCACAGCATTTTTACCATAAAGACAAGGTAAAAAAATTCTTTCTTTGAGCAACAGTAACATATCCTATACACATCTTCATTTCATACAGCCGTACTCAATTCTGAGTGAAAATAGTCAAAATACACGCACACCCGATTGCCTACCCACAATTATTTCAGTCAAATCCAGATTATGAGTGTAACGATTTAAGGTGGAGAGGACAAAACCCAGCAGTCTATAATGAATCCTGTCTACTACAATTTAGCTAACATTCTGTAATATTCTGCAGTTTCAGAAAGAAGAGAACGAATCCAGTTGCTTACCAGTTGACGAAATCTGTTTGTCCACAGAATTGAGGAAGAAATCGTTTGTCCGTAGAAGAGAACGAATCCAGTTGCTTACCAATTGACGAACACGCAGAACAGAAGGGCTTGAACGAATCCAATTGCTCCAGAAATGAGAAGAGGAGGAGTTGACGCCGTGAAGTAACTCGACGGATCTGTCGACTTAAATGCCAAACTATGGGGGATTTTTTTCGTAAATCTCAGCCGTCGGATTAGTATTCTTGAGGATAGGAATTTTTATTCTGGAGTAGTCTTCTGGAGCGAAAAAAATCTCGGATATACTAATACTTCTAATCTAGTAAGTATTAGAAGTATCATTAAAAAAAAATCTAGTAAGTAATAACCCGTTATCCAAACCCGACCTGCCAAGCAAAGTATCAACGCAGAAAATGAAATGTTTTTATGTTCAACGTCACTGAGGAAGAAGCGGATTCTCCTTACGCCGCGATCAAGGATAATGATACCGTCGTGTTTTTTAAACATAAAAGCTCTGGACTTTGGCCGTATTCCGTGTCATCCTGAAATGGCGTCAATTTCTGCTTGTAGCTCGCGCAGTAATAGCTCTTTATGCCAGAATCCCATCACAAAGAGCTCGATTTCATACCCGTTTTCGTTATCTTTTCCGTTAAGTAAAGCCCGATTCTGCTCAGTAAAGACTGGACCAGACGGCGGTGGTGGGCCGATCCGGAACGCTCAGGAAACGGCGTCGTATGCTGCTGATATCGTGAGGAACCCACCGGTTCCGGGCGCCAACGAAGAGGAGGAACCGGCGAGCGACTATACAGACGAGGATGAGTGGGAGACGACGGTTGGAGATGGTGACACGTCGATGGATTGGGAGGACCAGATTCTGGAGGAAACTGTACCACTAGTGGGCTTCGTTAGAATGCTTCTTCATTCTGGAAAGTAATATTCTCTTCAATCTCATTCTCCATGCTTCTTCTTTTCTTCTGCAATTTAGGGATTCTTTACGTTGAAGTGAATCTAGAAATGGGATCATGAGGTTTAAGCCTGCATTATAGTTCAATTAGCTAGTTCCATATCAGGGTAATACTGGACTAAGGTTTCATACTTTCTAGTTCTGTAAAAAGTGAGGTTTAAAGAAATGGGATCATGAAATTAGAGGTCTGTGCCTGCATTGTAGTTCAATTCCGTGATTATTTCTTAATTTAGTGTTAGGGTAATGCAGGACTAAGGTTTCAACGTTTCTTGTATTGTAAAAAGTGTATTTTAAAGAATGGATTGTACTTGAAGGAGTTTCCCCGAAAAACTTCTGACTATATGAAAGATAGATGCCTTAAAGAGTATTCGCCACGCGTTCTCTAGGACTAGAATTATAAGTTTGAATCCGGTTGAAGAAGTATTCGGCCCTGTTTTATATAGATCAAGGCAGTCGATGCTATCTAGCTAAAAGAGACCAGCCAGTAAAGAATTTTGGAAACTGGACGAACGCAGAATGGGAATGGAACCTCCAGTGGAAACGCTCACTAGATGAATGGGAGCAAGCAGACCTCCAGGAACTTCAAACAGATTTGAACCAGGTAAAAATGCAGGAGTTCCAAGAGGACACATGGATATGAAAAATGAACACAGAAGGTCTCTACACGGTCAAAAGCGCTTACGAAGGAATCCTCAACATATCCCCAAACTGTTTGATGAAGATCAAACAAAGTGAATCACAAAGGTATGACAGAAATACACACCTTAGGAAATACCGTGTGTTCTATGTAGTGAAGTTTGTGAAATACGGCAGCATACATTTCAGGAATGTAGTTATGCTACAGGTTTCTGGCAATTGATATTAAGATGGCTGGAAAATCCTGAAGAAATCACTTCAGCACCAACTCAAGAAGAGTTCATGCAGCTAAAACCACAGAGAGTATGCAGCCAAGCTTGGATTTCAATATAGGCAGCTGCACAATGGTTGATATGGTGCACTAGAAACTGAAAGCATTTTGAAGGCACCACACTCAGTGATGAAGAACTCATGGGGAAATTGAAATTCACCTCATGGAGTTGGTATAAAGCTAAGGCCAAAAGAAACTCTTTTATTCACTCACTGGCTTTATGGATGATCCTCCCGGTACCATGTCTGCTCGATTTGTAAATTTTTAGGACGAGTATGAGTGGCGGTAAGGCCCACGTTTGTATATACGCACTTTAATTCGTTTTCAATAAAATTTTCGCTTAACAAAAAAAAACCCGTATACATGTGTTTGGAGCTTGAATGCATGTTTTGTGCTTGATACATAAAGTTTAAGGTTAAAGTACTCCATATTTAGCTGAACCACTTTGATTTCTCCTGCAGATATAAAGTTGGCGATAGACTAAGTCCGCAACATGAGAGAGTGATTCTAGAGAGGTTACTCCCACATCATCCGGAATGGGAAAAGAAGATAGGATCGGGGGTTGACTTCATTACGGTATATTTCCCCAGACAAACTCATTCATGTGTTTTATCTTTTAGTTTTTTTTAACCAATGGAAGAGTTAGAGCATAATTAGAACTTCCAAAAGCCAGAGCCACAAGTGCGCGCGCACACAAAAACTTGCAAACACTCTTCTAGATATTTTGTCTATGTAAAATGGTGTTAATCACCTTCTGAATATTTTGGATAACACAATTTTATGAGTGTTGGAATTGAAATCATCAAAAGTGTATGCTCTGATGAGATTTGGGCAATCGCCAAATTAAGTAGTAGTATTTTGAAAATTATCGTTGGAACTCAGCTGAATCATGGATTTTGGTCTACATAATAACTTTTTTGTGGTTTCAACTA
This sequence comes from Pinguicula primuliflora, assembly GCA_025802335.1. Classification (NCBI taxonomy): domain Eukaryota; kingdom Viridiplantae; phylum Streptophyta; class Magnoliopsida; order Lamiales; family Lentibulariaceae; genus Pinguicula; species Pinguicula primuliflora. Next base: position 526 of record JAOYMZ010030989.1, on the reverse strand, counting down.
GAAAATTACAAAAAAATGTTCTTAGGGACATTATTGTTTAACAGTAATGTTAGGTATACTTAATATTTTTATATTTAATTATATATATTATATAAAACGACATCATTTTCATTTTATAACAATGTTGTTTTATGTGAACAACTTGGCCGAGTCGCTGGGTGGCCGGGGCCGATCCGCCTCCATCGCCCGACTTTCCGTACACAGCTTACTAAACACATATATGTGAAAATAATCACAACCACAAATAAAATAATGATTAAAAGATATATAATAAAAAGTGTGGATGTGATTGCTACCACATAATGAGATTTAGTAACAAGGTCAAATTAGAAGGTAGAATTAGCATTTTCCAACAAAAAAAGTATGTAACAAGGTTGATTGGTAGTATAAGGCCCCGTTTACTGCATGTGATTTTATTTAATTAGGGTAGTTATCGCCGTTTTTAACTACCATAATCAAACTGGCAAACCTGTTTACTGCGAGTTGGATTTAGAACGTTTAACAAGGTACAACTCTTCATATCCGC
>JAOYMZ010030978.1:0-16654 GCA_025802335.1 Pinguicula primuliflora | reverse complement strand
GAAAGCCGGTAAATCCTAAGATCTCAAACTTAATTCAAAATTGTCTACATTCTTCCCATGCCTTGCCCATAGTTTACGCTCTGTTTGTCTTTTCAGCCAAAGAGCATAAGAAGGTCGAAGCTCGCAAATGATATCCACAGAAGTGAAAAATCTACTATTAGGTGCTTTATGATTGTTAGTTGCCTATTGGTGGTTTCCATTCAAAGGCGGCAAAAAAAACTTTGTTCTCACTTTTTTGTAATAGCATTTTGTTCTGTTTACGGTCTGTACTTGTTGGCATTTTATTTCAAAAGGAATCACATACATGGTGTCCTGTCCTGCTGTTTTTCTTGAATTTCATGTTTACATTTCAAGTTTGAAGGCCAGGAGACTCATCGTGAAGAGAGGGTGAACTGTTTCAAGAAAGCGTTAGGCGGTCCCTGAGCGGTCATGGTCTATCTAGCGCCTAGGTATATTCAGGCAGAGCAGAATGCGAATGTTGACGACTGCCTAAGCTCACACCTTTAAGCTGAATTTTTTTCCTATACAGGAACTGCCAGGCCGAAGAAAGCCTTGTCATGCCGAGTTCTATTTGTGTCCGTCGGATCTTCATCCGACTGACACAAATAGATATACTTAAGTTGCCTCCTCGCGGGTCAAAACCCGCGCTCGCATTCAAGAGTTAGAATGCATTCAAGAGTTAGAATGCATTTTCCTGTTAGAACACCGAATAGCTAAACAAACTATTTTCCTGTTTCAAGATTTTCAGAATGCAGTCAAGAGTTAAAAATCAGGCCGACAACATTTTTGTGTGAATAATTAGAATGCATTCCAACAAACCTTACGCATAGATTTTGCAGAATGCATTCCAACAAACATTTAGCATAAATTTGCCGAATGCATTCAAGATTTTCAGAATCCATTCAAGAGTTAAACCATTCGAATACATTCAAATGCATCGCTGATCCAAACATTCAAATGCATTATAAAGATCTACAGGCAGAAATCCAATATTATCCAGCCCATCGGAATCTACTCCTAAAACACTCATTTGCGTACATGTTGAAATGTTTGACTCTTGAAGTTGATCTACCAAACTTTTTTGAACTGTTGTAATCCTGCAATGAGACCTCAACAAATGCACTTTCCTCAGCGTCGTTAGTGGGTGGTTATGAGCCTCTTCAAACTGACTGATAATGTACTTATTATCTTCTTGATCCAACTTCACAACCAAACGAGCACGACATCTCTCTTGTTAATCCACGACGCCGTTGTCTATTCAACAATTCTGGTACATTCTTTACCCCTTCTTTACTACAAACATACTCTCTCCAGGTTAGTACACCCTCCTTTGTTTTGGAATCTTTTATTCTTATACCAAAACCAGCATCCCTAGCATAGTCGTTGTAAAATGTCTTCGCCTCATCTATACTCGTAAAGATTTGTCCTTTACAAGGTATCAACGAACCACAAACTTGAGGAATATAGAATTAATTATGTAACGGAGCTTCGTCCCCCTGATCCATACTTGAGAAAAAAATCACAATTCAGTTGAAATAAAATGCAACATTCAACCAAGTTAACTGATAAGGAGAAATACCCAATTAACTGATGAGAAATACCAAATTTTCTCATACCAAATTAACTGATAAGGATAAGGAGAAATAACTAGCAATGAAGATTTTCTCATACCAAATTAACTGATAAGGATCATACCAAATTAACTGACGAAAAATCAGACAGTAGCTTAATGAAGATAACCGACGAAATCAGACAGTAATGCCACATTCAACCAGTTGTATTCATTGTAGCTTAATGAAGGTAACTGACCAAATTCAACCAAATCAGACAGTGGCTTAACGAAATAACTAGTTGTATTCATTGTATTCAACGCAATGCCACAAACTATCAGACTTCTATCTCGCAATGAAGATGAAATTTTCTCATACCGCAAGTACCTTTCGACTTCTATCTCGCAATATGAAAGAAAGGTCTCGCTGTTCGCATTTCTTGGCCTCAGGATTTGATGAACATGAAGAACGTCAGTAGGGTTCCCGTTTCTTGGCTTCGGACGACTGCAGAAGATAAGAAATTTCTTACAAAATCCAATAAAAAAAACATTTTTTTATGTTCGCGGGTTGACCCGCGACCCGGTCCGAATTTCTGACCTGCGAACCCTTCATTTAACTTAATCTAATTGTGTCCGTTTGATGAAGATTCAACGGACACAATTAGATTTTAGTTTATAAGCTCATTTTTCGATCTCCTACGGTCGTTCTCGAAAAAAATTGACTATTGGAGATCTCATTAAAATTTCATACATATAATGGCTTTAATAAAATTACCGTATTTAAATAAAGAAAAATCTCATCCGTCCTTTTTCATTTCCGCCTCCACTATAAACCCTCGCAGCCTGGTCGTTTCGCTGCCTGCCACCCACTTTTCTTCGCGCCTCAGGTCCAGATCTCTTCTCCCGTACTCGAGAAACCATGGCGCTTCTAGTGGAGAAGACGCCTTCCGGACGCGAGTACAAAGTCAAGGACATGTCACAGGCAGATTTCGGAAGGCTAGAAATCGAGCTAGCCGAAGTCGAGATGCCAGGGCTCATCTCATGCCGCACTGAATTCGGGCCGTCTCAGCCGTTCAAAGGGGCCAGGATAACCGGGAGTCTTCACATGACTATACAAACCGCTGTCTTGATCGAAACACTGACAGATCTGGGTGCTGAGGTCAGATGGTGCTCCTGCAACATCTTCTCCACTCAGGACCACGCTGCCGCTGCCATTGCACGCGATAGCGCGGCTGTGTTCGCATGGAAAGGGGAGACACTGAAGGAGTACTGGTGGTGTACGGAGAGAGCACTCGACTGGGGCGCCGGAGGGGGACCAGATTTGATTGTGGATGATGGAGGTGATGCTACTCTGTTGATCCATGAGGGTGTTAAGGCCGAGGAGGAGTTCGAGAAGTCTGGGGAGCTGCCGGATCCGAGTTCCACGGACAACGCAGAGTTTCAGATCGTTCTTACTATTATTCGAGATGGGCTGAAGACGGATCCCAAGAGGTACACGAAGATGAAGGAGCGGTTGGTGGGAGTTTCTGAGGAGACCACGACTGGTGTTAAGAGGCTATACCAAATGGAGGCAAATGGTTCTCTTTTGTTCCCTGCCATTAATGTTAATGATGCAGTCACCAAGAGCAAGGTATGTTGAGATTGTTTCCTGGTTTATTGTTAGATCCAAATATGTGTAATGTCTTCTCGTCGAAAGTGCTCCATCTTGCTTGGCATTTTTATCCTTTGGCCTGGTACTGTTTCTGCTTTAATACATCTGATTGCTCATACCAATTTCATATTCTCTATTCGAATGTTGGGGGAGTGGATCTGGTTCCTTGATACTCAATATAGCAATTTTTTTTCGTCTGGCCCCAGTCTTTTATGTTGCGTGGCGGATTTTTTGTTGAAAAATGAAATTCTTGATTTAGGCTCTCTGTGTCTGTTCATTTTTACCCGGTTATAGGTAGTGTTGGCAATGGATTTTGATTCGGGCAAGCCTAAGTTTGTAGTTTTCACGCGTCACTGCGTTCAGTAAGATTTTGTATCTATTTTTGTTTGGATAAAAATATCTGATTGTACATTGATCAACTTATACTAAAGAGTAAGTATAATGCCTTATCTTCAACCCTCTGATGCATGATTTGAGGTCTCTAGCATTCAATTATACTGAATGTTTCTTATTTGTGTGCGCTTTTATCAGTTCGATAACTTGTATGGATGCCGCCACTCTCTGCCTGATGGTCTGATGAGGGCCACTGATATCATGATTGCTGGTAAGGTTGGTGTTGTTGCTGGTTATGGTGATGTGGGAAAGGGCTGTGCAGCTGCCTTGAAACAGGCTGGGGCGCGTGTAATTGTGACCGAAATTGATCCAATCTGTGCCCTTCAGGCCCTCATGGAAGGCTACCAAGTCCTCACACTCGAGGATGTCGTCTCTGAAGCTGATATCTTTGTCACCACCACTGGTAACAAGGACATCATCATGGTTGACCACATGAGGAAGATGAAAAATAATGCTATTGTCTGCAACATTGGTCACTTTGACAATGAGATTGATATGCTAGGCCTCGAGACATATCCTGGGGTGAAGAGAATCACTATCAAGCCTCAAACAGACAGATGGGTGTTCCCTGAAACATGTAATGGTATTATCGTCTTGGCCGAGGGACGTCTGATGAACTTGGGATGTGCCACGGGCCACCCTAGCTTTGTCATGTCATGCTCTTTCACCAATCAAGTTATTGCCCAGCTTGAGCTCTGGAAAGAGAGGAACACAGGAAAGTACAAGAAGAGGGTCTATGTGTTGCCCAAGCACCTTGATGAGAAGGTGGCAGCTCTTCATCTTGAAAAGCTTGGTGCTAAGCTTACCAAGCTGAGCAAGGATCAAGCGGACTACATTAGCGTCCCGGTTGAGGGCCCGTACAAGCCTGTACACTATAGGTACTAGGAATGGATGTAACAAATGTTTGGTTTTGAAAGATTCTGGAGAATTGCCGTACTTGGTTCTAATTTCTTCAAGGTTATTGGTTCCAATATTTCAGTTGTGTTCTTTCATGAGTTGGAAATTGTTTCTCTTGGAGACTTTATTGCAAGGACACCAGTGTTATGGTGATATATATTGACAGTTGTGTCATCCACAATCAAGTATGATTTGTTTTTTTTTAGCAGAGCTACAATCAATATGATGATATATATTTCAGTTGTGTTTTATGTTTAGAAATCATATTATGTACTTACAATGCTCAAGCAGGCATTAGCTTATCTACTTGACAGAAACATCAGATGGATGGAGAAGTGGGTAAATTTTTGGTTATATCCTCCTATCAGAAAACATTTTTTGTGTGTGAAAATGCTCCATCCACCAACACCGGAATTAAATTCAACACAATACTTGCACACTTTTTGTTAAATTTACTGAAGCAGATAAGAGGATACAGGTTGCAACCTGATAAACAGAGTGCAGTGTGGAACTAGATGTACAGTTTTAAATACTTAGCTTGCTAAGTGGGCTGCAAAGTAGAAGAGCCTAATTTTATACAGTTATAAATATGTATCATCTGATGTCCTAAGTGGTAAGAGAAAAATCGAAGGAATCATTCCTTCCATTGGCTGCGCGTTCAAGTTCACCATCTCTACCAACCATTTGGCCATTAACGATCTATTAATAGTTGAGCAGTTGGTTGTTTTATTTTGGTTGTTTTATTTCGGTCGTTATTCTTGACCATTTCTCTGTTATTCCACTCAGCGAGTATAAACACACGAGTGAAATTTTACTCCACCATTATCACAAATCTTTACATGGTATGCGAGCCTATTTATCAGATCCAGAGTTAAATCTTTGATGGCTGTGAAAGGAACCCAGTATATATCTCTGAACACAAGTACTTCCGCTGCGAAAACAGAACCACCACTGGCCATGCGTGATTCAGATGAGTCGGGTATGGAATTGGTCACAGCTCTACTGAATACAAAGAATTATCAATCGTGGAGTCGTGCAGTGAAAATGGCCTTAGGAGCAAATAGACTGCTTATACTCCGCAACAGAACGAAGTTGTGGAGCGCAAACACAGGCATTTGTTAGAGATGACTAGAGCTTTGCTCTTTAACGCTGGTTTGCCACATCAATTTTGGGGTAAAGCGCTGCTAACTTCAGCTTATATCATAAACAGGTTGCCCACGACTGTACTAAGATGGAAATCACCTCAGGATTTGATTTTTCAGAAGGCCCCTGATCTGTCCCACATGAAAGTGTTTGGCTGTTTGTGTTATGGGACTGTAATTACTCCAAATCTATCCAAGTTAGCAGCACGAGCGGTTAGATACCTGTTTGTTGGTTATTCCTCAGTGAATAAAGGTTTCAAGTTGTATGATATTGAGCGAAAGAAAATGTTCATTTCCAGGGATGTTTTATTTCATGAAAACATTTTCCCTTGGAGAACACTTGATAAACAAGGTCAGGATAGTAATGGTCTTGTGGTTCCTCAACCAAACTGGCCCTCGTCGTGTTCGTTTAAAGGAGAGATGGTTGACGACAGGGACGGGAACGGCCTTAAGGCTTTACCTGTTAAACGGATCACATCTGGTTAAGGCTACCTACTTAGGTTGATCTGCACCAATTTTTGCTTACCCAAAAAAATTTGCTTACCAAAAAAGACTGGCCCTTGTCACCTTCTTGTGTTGCTTCAATACCTACAGCAGACTCAGAGTCAGCTGTTCATCCGAGTATTGCATCTTGTTTTGCTACAGTCCCACAAGATCCCTCCATTCTCTCCATTCTAGCTGTATCTTCTACATCTGCAGATGCTTCACAGCCGCCAGTTCCTCAGCCTGCCAATCCAGTGTTAGTTTCTCCCGAGTCATCTGCAGATAATACAATTAAGTCTCCTTTTGCTGACAAATTCGATCCATGCCCGACTACTTCTGCAGTTAACAAACACAGCACCAGACAGAAACGTACTCCTGCATGGCATAAAGATTATGTGATGGTCGTGGAAATTCCAGTCCCTGAGCAGCTAACACATACAGGACAATGTTTCATTTCCACTGTTCAACTTCATGAACCTCAGCTCTATTCTAAGGTTGTTCATCATCAGGAATGGCTAGATGCCATGGCTGCCGAGATTAAGGCATTGGAGGATAATCAGACCAGGACAATGGTGCCCTTACCACCAAATACAAAACTTATTGGATGCAAATGGATATATAAAATCAAATACGATGCAGATGGCAATGTGATCACGATACAAAGCACGGTTGGTTGCCAAGGGTTACAATCAAGTGGCAGGATTGCACTATACTGATAGTTTCTCACCAATGGCAAAACATACCACTGTGAAGTTAATGTTGACTGTGGCTGTGTCACGAGGATGGACCACACATCAAATGGACATTAACAATGTCTTTCTACATGGCAAACTGGATGAAGAGTTATACATGAAGGATAGTCATGCTTCTGTTTGTAAACTTGAGAAAGCAATTTATGGCCTAAAATAAGCCTTTCGTCAATGGAACAAAGAATTCACCAGTAGCTTGCTGAATTATGGATTTGAACAGTCGAAGAAAGATCATCGCTTATTTATTTTGAAGCAAGGACAGTCATTCACTGTTCTTCTGGTGTATGTCGATGATGTGATGGTAACAGGCAACTCTGAAGTCGAGGCAGCTACAGTGAAACATTTTCTTAATACATCCTTTAGTATCAAAGATCTAGGCACGACTAATTATTATTTGGGGCTAGAGTTGATTGATTCATCTGCATGACTCGGTCACCCAAATAAAGTATGTTTTCGATATTGTCACTGATGCTGGATTAATGGATGCAAAGATTGCAACTACTCCCATGACCCATGGGCTCAAACTGTGTGCAGATGATCCTATAGCATTGTTTACTGATATTTCAGCATATTGAAGTCTGATAGGTTGCTTGTTATACCTTGCCTTCACTAAACCTGATATCAGTTATTCAGTCCAACAACTGAGTCAATTTATGCAATGCCCTCATATGGCACACTGGATGCAACGTTGCATATTATTTAGTACTTAAAAGGGAGTGCATCTTTAGGACTCTTCTGTCCTTCAGACAACAAGCTTGCCCTGACTTACTGCGACACAGATTGGGCTTCATGCCTAGATTCACTGCGCTCTCTAATAGGTTACTTGATCAAGCTAGGATCTGCTACAGTTTCATAGAAAATGAAAAAGCAAACTACTATCTCTCGATCATCAGCAGAGGCTGAGTATAGAAGTGTAGCCTTCAATAGCTTGTGAACTTCGGTGGATCTCTTGAATCAGGACTCTAGTAGCCTCCGATTCAAGATGTATCAATCGAAATATTACCTTCAACTATGCTTTCACGTTAAAGGTGTGAATTTATATTCATATTTGGTAGTTAAATTTGTTTTAATATTTGGGCGTCATATTAATTCTGGTATTTTCAAATTTATCCCACAGAACACAACAATGCCGGTGACACATCTCGGTGAGAAATTTTGTGCAAATTTACTATGCCACAGGACAACGAAAAATTGACCGAGGTTGGACAAATATGTTAATTGAGTAAGATATTTGGAATGATGTTAGTGCCTTATTTTTGAGCAAACATGCCACCTTCAGGGGCGTGTGGGGGAAGGGTGGTCCCCGTTAGACCGTAGTTATATTGACCACCGTGATGGTGACAAGCAGGAAGATGACATTATATATCTTCAATGGTTAAGCTTGAGATAAATGACTCCTATGATTCTACCATTCACTTGATGAAATACTTGGGTGTTGCGATAGCCCAACAGGGATATGTGAAGGTTACTAGGAGTGTAATATTTAAATGAACTACTAATATCTCTAATATTTTAATATTGCTTATGCAGTAAGCGAATTGAGTTGCTATACTCATAGTCCGAGTATTGATCGCTGGAAGTCTCATCATTATTGACTTAGGTACTTGAGTGATACTATTGATTGGCGTTTGTATTATGATTGTTTTCCTGTTGTATATGAAGAAAATTGTGATGTGAATCGGATTGTTGTTAATGATAATGTGAGCTCAATTATTTACTCTTGTTGGAAATTTATGGAGCAGAAATAAATTGCTCGTTCTAGTGTGGAATTAGAGCTTACGTTTCTTGAGTTAGTTGGATAAGAGAAAGAGTCGTTGAGAGATTTGTCGGTCGACCTACCGATGTGGGGGAAGAAAGTTATCCTAGTGTCTATTAATTGTAATTCACATGTATTTATTGGAGTTGCAAAAAATAGTGACCATAATGGAAAATGAGACACATTGATGTTCGGCTTGGTCTACCAAAGAATTGGAGCTCATGAGATAAGAACGAATGAGGTAAGGACCATAAGGTAAGAATATTATTTTACATGTGATAATATGTTTTTCATTTTTTACTATTTGACTATGGTGATATGCATATTTTATTGATTTCGATAATTCCATGCGTGGATATTACATTGTTTTGTATTATTATAGAATCATATGTATTAACCATTTATTGAGTGTTCCTTATAATTTCATAGCCCACGTGTGGGTGGTTTGAGAGAAAAGACCTTGATGGATTTATCGAGGATGATCACTATGTGATGGGTCCGTTGCGGTTCTGTCTACAAATGAGTGAGAGAATCATTGCAGATGACTCTCCCCATGCATTGGGATTGGGGTAGAGTCATAAGTTACCCTGCGATTTCCTCATTTGTGGGGGCTGAGGACAATGGAAGTCGGCTCTCCCCCTGTGTGGGGGTAGAGAGCCGCATGTGGCATTTTCAAGTGAGGATGCAGAGAATCGATACAGATGACTATCCAATGCATGGGGTAGAGAGTCATAGGTTACTTTTTGATTCTCCCCACTTGACGGTTTGCGGACTATTGCTGATGATACCTTATGTTCTTCGGATATGTGAGGGTGTACGAAATCGCTGCAGATGGCTCTACCATGCGTGGAGTAGAGAGCCATATGTTACTCTGCAATTCTCCCCACTTGAGAGCCTGCAGATTTATGAAGTCGGTTCTCCTCGGACGTGGGGTAGAGAGTTGAATTTGGTATTTTACGGCCTCTACGTACCAGAGAGGTTGAGGGTGGATATGCATCTGCGGATGTAACTAGTAGTATTTTTCGGCCTCTGCATATCAGGGAGGTTGAGAGTGGATATGAATCTGCGGATGCAATTGGTAGCATTGCCCGGCTTCTGGATACCAGGAAGTTGAGGGTGGATGCGCATCTGAGTAAGCAACTAGTATATGTCACTTTTCCGTTCTCCCGATTTGTGGGGTAAGGGTTATATATGTGTTGTGAGAATAGTGATCCGAACACAAATGAGTTCAAGACATAGTTCACTCACTCAAATCACAACTTGTAAGAGTTCAAGACTAAACCCAAATATGAGTTCAAGACAATCAAGATATAGTTTATTCAAGAGTTCAAGACTAAACCAAAAAATGAGTTCAAGACATAGTTCACTCATGAGTTTAAAACATAATTCACTCACTTGGGCACAAGTCTTAATCTTACTTCACAACTTGTCAATTCAAATCAAAAGATATTGACATTTAAATATATAACTCTTCCTTTGCTCAAGGGAAATATTTTTCAAGCCATTTGTAGGGCATTGTTGGAAATAATGCCTTGAAAAAAAGAGGATTAAATGACTTTGGATTGTTACCAAAATTTAATATTAGTTGGATATTATTTTAGGCCCAACTTCATGGTTTGATTAAGAAGATATTTTGTAGTTAATACGTCCAGGACATTCAAACCCATTATATTTTGAGCTGTAATGGAAGAGATACTCTTCCATTCTCTCTTATATATATAAGTCAGGTATTGGGTTTTGTACATAGACAAATTAATTACCACAACTATTATTATTCTCCTATTGCGATTATTCTCTTGAGCTAGGGTTATGGATGTCTCTCTTCAACTTTCGATCACGGAGTGCACCGTGTGTTCAGAGGTGGCTATGATAATATTCAGGAACGACCGGCGTATAAACGATTAGCACTGCGGTCGTCCGAAATCGCTTTCAAGACAGTGTGCGCTTCCACGACACAACTTGAACAGAAAAATCGATAAATCTTCGATATTGATAATTTGCACTATTTTACCAACAATAAGTACATGCAATACATAAGTAAAAAGTCCTGATGGCCATCTCCAGCACAAGAATAATCATGCGTGTTCTGTTACAGATGTTTCCAGCTCTCTACGCAAAGAAAAATCAACATGATAGCAAAGAGTAAAATCATCATACCATTCTTCGTTGCTCTTACAACTCATGGTCCTATAAAGAAGCCACCAAACACACTATCGCATAATCAAGTTATCGAGATTTGAAACTTTCTATGGTCGAACAGAGCATAGAGGAGTTTTGCATTTCAGAAACCAGGAAATTAAAATGGATAGTATCTCACCATTCTCAGCTGCACCCAGTGAGATTATGTCATTCACACAGATCAGAGTAAAATAGACATATTTTACTATAAACATCTAGAACATCATCGTTGTTTGTCTAATGTAGGTTCGAAAAATAGAATTGATGTGTAGCATGGTATAAGAGAGTGCAAAACAATCCAATCTATTTCATTACTTATTATTGTTAAGATTGACCAAATCAAATGTGTGTGCTCAGAAATTTTATGGCCCAGAATTGTAATCGTGAGAAAATACACACATTTTACAATGAGAAATTTTATGGCCCAGAATCTTATAACCAGATTAATGATATTAGGTACAGAATTCTAATCGTCATAGTTGATTCACAATACTTGTATACGCATGATTAGAATTTTGGACCTAAGGTTTAGTACCTGAAAATTTTCGTACTTATTATTGTTAAGAAAGCCAAATCCCCCCAATTTGCCTATCTCTACACTTCGTTAAATCAAGATTTCCTATTTAAATCATGTAGCATAGCAAGAAGTCGAACTATCATTCACAAGCGGTAAGTACTATGCAGAGCAAGCAACAATAAACTGTGTTAAATGATATAAACAGCGCACCTAGGTGAGCTTTTGAAATGGATAAGATGCTCTCAGAGTCTTTATATTTACCCTTTTCCATTCATAGATAACACACATTGAACTAATCACATTTTCCTTATAATAAGGTAGGCAGATCATTGGGATATCATCACAACCCTAAAATAACAACATAAGTTACAATGGGGGGGAGAAAAATGGTAACAAGGAAAATCAAAATGTTACCAAGAACGTCCCAACTTCCCATAGTGACTGACCTTGTTGCAGGATTTCAAAACCAAATGAATCACACTAATCTCCCCTTGCACATCTTGTAATAATTTCACAACCTCGAGTGTATGAATTTGCCACGCCATGTCCCTTACAGTTGTAATAGGATGCTCCAGGCCTATCACAAGGCACCAAATCCCTTCTCAAAGTATCATAACTTATATATCTTGTCTGCAGTAACAACATTCTCCTATTGCTCTCAGAATCCATCATCTCCTCCCCCATCTCCGTTTCCCCGACCTTTCCTTCACAACCCCTTTTCACAATTGCCTCGAATGTGGCAGCTTTCATCGAATTCGCCTCCATAACCGAGAAACCCAGACTGATTTGCAATAAAGATGCCGCGACGAAGAAAATGGCGCAAATGGATTGAAGCCGAGTGCTATGCATTTTGTGAGGATTGAATGGGCGAGTGTTGTTAGGTTTGGCCCTCTTGTTACCCAGTAGTTAAAGGTGAAATCGGCATGCCATATCCTCCTTCCCGTGTGAAAATGGTGGGGGAGAGTCTCAATAAAAGCATTTGCAGGGGACCCTCTCCCTCAATTCCATGGGTTTGCTTTGGATTGCTGTGAAGTGTAAATCTGGCAAGATACTACTTGTGCAAAACTTCTATCTGCTGATGAGGGGACGGAACGAAGACTTTTTCCACCTTTAGTTTTTCATGTGAATGAGTTCTGTCTTTTCCCCTGTACTCTTCAGTGTGTGTTTTACGCACACATTTTTATAATTTTTTTATTTATTTATTTTTTTGATAAGTAATATTGTGATGGGGCAGGTTCTGGTGACATGATTTTATACATGCATTTTTAATTTCGGCCACTAGGTTTCGACTTCGTCACCGGAATTTTCTAAAATCCTATTTAGGACTACTTAACCCAAGGAAAAATGTGAACTCTCCGTTAAACGGTGATAACGTCGTCGGAATATCACTAAAACTTGAACATATTCAATTCTATGCATAAGCTTTCTAACGATGTGCCCAATTCCGTAAACGGACAACCCTAGTGGCCGGAATTGAAAATCATGTCTAAAATCTTGTAATCGGATCCTGCACCTATTGTCATTATCATTTATACTTAAAAAATGTACAAATGGGCGTATTTACAGAATTGTACAACCCCCTTTGCAACATGGAATCGCTAATTTCTCATTCCAACCAAAAATGCGAAGCTTTCGTCTTCTCCATCCCCAAATAGGGATTGAAATTAGGGTTATTATTTCGTCATCTCATGGAGCATGCAACGTTACTGGCCGAGCCCGGAGGCAGAGGTGGGGCTCCAAACACCAATCCTCGTATGTATAGACTGAGCTGAGGAGCAATTTTTGATGAAAGTTAAGCCATAGTTGTATTTTCACCCTGTCCAATGTCTCGGTTTCATGCTAGCCAGATTGCTGAAATATAATCATGTTTCTACTCTTCCACAGTTGCCATTGGGCGACCTGCCAGATTACCTTCCAGCCATCTAGAGACCATGGGTGTTTGTGAAGCCGCATATGTGCTTGGAGGCTATCGTTTTCCCCAGAACTCCCACTTAACTACAGTTTGAGGATAGATCCATTCAGCCAAGTGAGAACTCTCTACATATATTGTTTAGTAATCACGCACTCTTGGAAAAGATGTAACTCTGTCTCGTCCTCTTCCCCACAGAGGACATAGAGTGTTGCTGTTAAACCCACCCCTCGCCTCTGCAAATTCATCCTTGTTGGCAGTTGACAGTGGAGCAGTCTCCATACAAAGAAGCATATTTTCGAAGGTATTAAACGATTCCATGCCCTTGCTGCTTCATATGTGTTTATATTTTGACTCCACTGTGCTTCCATGAGCTTGCGATATTCGTGCTTGGTAGAATATGTTTGCCCAGCCATTGTAATCCAGCTCCACTGATCTGGTTCCTGGGTTGCACCAGGAATTTGTTCCAATTCCACCAATAGGGTAGCAAATTGTAGTAACTTTGCTTTGTGACATGGTCTGATCCACGTCCATTGTCAATTCCATTGGTCAATGTATTGACCTTTTTTCGCAACTGTGATATTCTGATCCCCAGCTGCCATATATAGATCAGGGAACCTATCTTTGAAGCAGGTCTCTCCAAGCCAAGTGTCTTTCCAAAATAGAGTGTTATCACCCTTCCCAATGAGTCTCCTGAAGTGCTCCTTAAACCATGCCTCTGTAGTAGTATGATGTGTTAAGTCTTACCACCAAATAGAGGCATGTCTGCAAGGGTTCATGTTAGAGGCTAGCGTATGCCCAGTAACTCGTTCATCGCCATACAAACGGTCCAAAACCTTTGTCCACAAATAGGAATCATCCAACTTCAGCATTGGAAAGCCTCATTTGGCTAATAGGGCCATATTGAACGACTTCAAATCTTTTACTCCCAACCCACCTTTATCCATTGGATAGCAAATATTCTTCCAGCTCATCCAACTTATCTTCCTCTGCCCCTCCGTACTCCCGCCCCATAAGAATCTCCTAAGTAGCCCTGTAATTTTCTTCAGGACCGTACTCGGAGCCTTATAGATGGAAAAGTAAAACAATGGTATACTGGTCAGTACAGATTTTAGTAGGACCAATCTGCCTGCATATGGGATATATTTGGTTTCCCATCCAGATAATCTTTTCTCTATCATGTGCATCACAGGCTGCCAAGTTTCCACTTTGCGGGGGTTAGCCCCTACTGAAATCCCCAAGTATGTAAAAGGAATTACCTCTGCTCTACATTCCAGAATCCTATCATGTCTTATCTCCTCCGAGTGTCTTAAGTTTCGAGAGTACAAATTACTCTTCCCATAGTTCACTTTCAGACCTGACGTGGGCTCGAGAATTTTAAGAACCCTCTTGATGGTTAGGGTGTCCTGCACCAAGCCATCTTCAAGAATAATTGCATCGTCAGTATATTGCTGATAAGTAATTCGAATTCCTCTCCTTCCAACTACATAACCTTTCAATTCTCTGCTCCTCATTGCCCTAGTGAGCATCACATTTAGTCCTTCAGCTGCTGTTGCAAAGAGTAGAGGTGACAGGGAGCATCCCTGCCTTAATCCTCTTTGCATTTTTAAACTCACTGCATGGACTCCCATTCACTATAATAGATAGTTGAGCTATTGTAACACAGCTGCTGATCCATCTCATCGCCTTTGGGTGAAATCCCATACACTGCATAATGCCAAATATGTATCTCCAATCCATGCTGTCGAAAGCTTTTTCAAAATTCACTTTGAATAGAACACATTTCTTCTTTGTTGCTTTAGCTTCATGCAGCACCTCATTAGCCAGTAGCACACTATCTAGGATATATCTTTGTGGTACAAAATCACTCTAATTAGAAGAAATAAGCACGGGCAGAACTCGTTTTAGTCTAGTAGCTAGCACTTTAGATATGATTTTGTAGAGACTGTTGACCATGGAGATAGGGAGAAAGTCTGTGATGTTCTTGGGATTGGATGTTTTAGGGGCCAATGCTACGAATGTAGCATTCAGTCCTTTCACCAGTCTTGAGTCTTCCCAAAACTCTGTAAAAAATTGTAGAATAGATTCTTTGAGAAGGGACCAGAATCATTTTATGAACCTAAAGTTAAAGCCATCTGGCCCTGAGCTCTTTCCACTTCCGCAACACATCACTGCTTTATGTATTTCTTCCTCAGTGAAAGGTGCAATCATAAGTGCACTGTCTGCACCACTTAAGGTATGCTCCAGCTCCCACTGTGCACACGGTCTTTTTGTGTTTCCAGCAGAATAGTGTCTCTTAAAGCTGTCATGTATATACTGCTTGACTTCTCCTACATCAGAGATCCAAGCTCCTTGGATCACCATACCTTTTACTGAATTTTGGCACCTGTTTATCTTAAGAGTGACATGAAAATAGCTATTATTGGCATCCCCCTCTGCAAGCCATCTGCTTCTAGATTTTTGAAATAGTAAGTTGGAATGCATCTTACTGAGCTTTAGTAAGTCAACAGTTACTTGTTTTCTTTCTTGTAATTCTGTTGCAGTCAGAGATTTGTTTTTCATAAGCATATCAGATTGCCTAAGAAGTATCTCCAGCTGTTTTATTTGCATAGAAATTCTGCCAAATATTGCATTATTCCATTATTTCAACTTCTCTCTTAGCTGCTTCAGGTACTGCTGGTAAATAAAACCACCAGTGCCTGTTTCGTAAGTTTCTAGCCAGCTATTGTGCACAAAATCCTCGAATTCTGCATGTTGAAATCGGGCATCAATTACTTTGAATGGTTTAGGGCCCCAGTTTCTAGTATCATCCTCAAGTAGCAGTGGGCGATGGTCTGAATATTTCCTGTCCAGTGCTGTTTTAAATAAGATCGACCATCTAGATGTCCATGCTTCGGATAGAAGATACCTATCTATTCTGCTTGCACTTGTTCCTCCAGGTTGGAACCAAGTGAATCTTCTCATTTGTAAAGGGAGGTCATAGAGTTCCGCACTGTTAATAAAGTTGTTGAATTCTGTGATATCAGCAGCAGAGCTCAGACTAATTTCCCTTTTTTCAGTGCTACTCCTAATGGAATTGAAATCTCCACAGAGACAGTAGAGTGAAATAGGCACCGTAGATAAGTGAGCTAGTATTGCAGCCCAGAGAGACCTTCTTCGGCTAGAGATACAAGGAGCATAGATATTAAGAATTTTAACCTTGTCACCATCTCCACCCCAAACCAAACCAAACTAAACATACCCAGTAAATCCCGCCCTTAGGCAGGGTCTGGGGAGGGTAAGATTTACGCAATCATACCCCCACCCCTCGACAGGATGAAGAGATTGTTTCCGTGGAGACTCTCAGCTCGAAAAAAAAAATAATAATAATAATAATAATAATACTCATAATCATGGTAATAGTAGTAATAATCCTAATTATAGTGGTAAT
>JAOYMZ010030967.1:0-16657 GCA_025802335.1 Pinguicula primuliflora | reverse complement strand
TGAGTGGAGTGTGCTCAGTTTGTCAGCAAGGGAAAGCTTACCAACTGCCTTTCTCTTCGAACACTTCACTTTCAACTATTCAGAAATTAGAATTGGTTCATTATGACATATGTGGACCGATGAGTGTGGAATCTTTGGAGGAATGAGATATTTTCTTACTTTTATTGATTATTATACACGGTTTTACTGGGTTTATTTCCTAAAACACAAATCTGAAGTGTTCTCTAGTTTTCAGACATTTAAAGCTGATGTTGAGAAGCAGAGTTCTTGTCTGATAAAGATTTTGAGGACAGATAATGGAATGGAATTCCTTTCTGGTTAGTTTCAGGAATATTTGAAGCAGTATGGAATTATACATCAGCTTACCGTTTCATATACTCCACAACAAAATGGAGTTAGTGAAAGAAAGAATCGGACATTGATGAATATGGTAAGATGTTTAATGCTAGAGAAAGTTCTTCCAAAAGAGTTTTGGGCAGAGGTTGTCAACTGTGCAGTCTATTTACAGAATCGGCTTCCAAGCAGAATATTGAAAGAAAAAACTCCATATGAGGTCTGGACAGACAGGAAGCCTTCTGTAAAGCATCTAAAAGTATTCAGAAGTGTCTGTTATTCTTTGATACCTAATGCAAAACGAGATAAATTGGATAGCCGAGCTGAGATTGGGATTTTGGTTGGTTATAGTTCTGTATCTAAAGGTTACAGGATCTATAATCCTGCCACAAAACAAGTCTCAGTTCATAGAAGTGTTATATTTGATGAGGATATAAGATGGAACTGGAATACAATGCAAGTTGAGAAACAGAATGAAGAAGATCAAAGTCAGAACCGAAATGAGGAGTTTGAGATTGATAATGATGATGTTTCTATCAAAACCAGGTCTTTGGCAGACATATATGATCAGTGCAGTCTGGCAGAAACCGAGCTTAGAGATGTTGAGTCTGCAATGAAAAATCTGAAATGGAGGCAAGCCATGCAGGTGGAGCTTGCAATGATTGAAATATACAATACCTGGACTTTGGTAGACAGACCAAGCGACAAACATGTCATTGGTTTGAAGTGGGTTTTTAAGATTAAGTTAAACTCCGATGGTTCTATAAACAAATATAAAGCTAGGTTGGTCGTGAGAGGATTTGATCAGGAACCTGGAGTTGATTACACTGATACTTTTGCTCCAGTTGCAAGGCTTGACACTATAAAGCTGATACTATCTCTTGCAGCACAAAAAAAATAGTCAGTTTTTCATTTAGACGTTAAATCTGCTTTTTTAAATGGAGAATTGTCTGAGCAAGTGTTTGTGTCTTTACCTCCTGATTTTGAAAAAGATTATGCTTCTGATAAAGTCTATTTGCTAAAAAAAGCCTTGTATGGCTTACATCAAGCTCCAAGAGCTTGGAATGATAAACTTGATGAGATGTTGGTAAAATCTGGTTTCAGTAGAAGCAAAAATGAGGCTACTTTGTATCTGAAATTTTCTGAAACAGCTTGTGTGCTTTTATTGATTTATGTTGATGATATTATGCTGACTGGTGATGACATATGTGGTTTGGATGAAATAAAGTCTAAACTGCAGAAGAGGTTTGAGATCACAAATCTTGGGAGGATGAAATATTTCCTGGGCTTACAGATTGCTCAAACTCAGGAAGGGATCTTTGTGTCCCAGACAAAATATACAACTGATCTGTTGAAAAGGTTTAATATGCAGGGCAGTAAATCGGTTAGTACTCCTATGGTTTATGGTTATGGACTGTATAAGCGAGATGAAAAACTATGTGATGCTTCGAAATATCACAGTTTGGTGGGATCTCTTCTTTATTTATGTGCAACGAGGCCAGATATAATGTTTGCCACAAATATTTTGTCCCGTTTCATGAAGGAACCAACTGATACTCACCTTGTTGCAGCAAAACGTCTGCTTAGATACTACAAAGGTACATGTGATGCTGGATTATTTTTCAAAAAGGAAGTTCGAGTTCAGTTGCAGGGCTATGTAGACAGTGATTTTGCTGGCTCTCAGTCAGATATGAAGAGTACTACTGGATACTGTTTTAAGATTGGTTCAGCCATGTTCTGCTGGAATACAAACAAGCAACAGACTGTTGCTCAATGAACAACCGAGGCAGAGTATATTGCAGCAACAACAACAAATCATGCTTTATGGCTCAGAAAGCTGTTGGATGAACTGAAACTGCTTGCAGCAGGACCTACGGAAATCTTTTGTGATAGCAAATCTGCTATTGCAATGATCAAGAATCCTGTTTTTCATAGCAGGACAAAACATATAAAAGTGAAATTTCATGCAATCAGGGAAGCAAAACAAGAAGGACTAATCAGAATGCAACACTGCTCCTCAACTGATCAAGTTGCTTATATTTTCACAAAAGCACAGCAAAAAGAAAGACATATGATGCTGATGACCAAACTCGAAATGCATGAATCTCTCAGCATCAAGGAGGAGTGATGAGATAAGTGATGCTGAGTGTTATGTTTTTTTACATATGATTTTGGTTTTGTTCACTGTTAGTTGAGTGAATCTGTTTTGTCTAACAAAGGCATCAGACTGATATGTCTGTTTTGGTTCATGTACAAATCGTGTAAAATGATAAAGACGTGTTTTTGTTTTACTTTTGTAAACCGCCTTTATATATGTAAAAACGAGAAGTGATGAAATGATAAGAAAAAAACTTTCCTTCTCAATAATTATCTTCTTCCTTCTCTGATAGGAAAACTCTGTAGCAGAGAACAGAAACTCTGTTTGAAATACAAAATCCTTACATATCTCTTCTTATAATCGTTCTCTAAAGTAAGTCCTCATATCAACAGTTCGTCCACGGGCAATTATGCACCGCTTTCCACATAAATAATTTCACTCTTTCTCGTACGTGCAAAGACTAAATGTGCCTCCAGATTTTGCTCGCCATAATGGACGTTAGATGACTTAAGAGTTCTACGGCAGACTTGCAATTGGAGATCCCTTACGCTGGTCCACAACCCCAGTTGCATGAGTCGGGGCAGAGCTAGAACCATCTCCATGAGGTGCATGGGGAGCTATGCAGAATGTTTCACTGAGTCTCAACCACCTGGGCTTAAACAAAATGCATTAACCCAAATGGAGTAATCAGAGGGAGGGACGATTAGCATAGCATGAGAAATAAGCTGAAAGTCGAGGCGGAACTAAATGTCTGTCCAAAAGGATACTATATCTCCTTTTCCAATGGACACATCCTGTGCAAACCTCAACAACCACAGGATGTTTGGAGATATTATTCCATAAGTGAGATCCATTGATGGATAGGGGCGTTTGCTGCGTGGAGTTACTAGGAGAGAAATACTTGTCACAAAAGATTTATTTCCAAAGCCTACTCTCCCCTGTGACGAAGTTCCAAGCCAATTTAAGCAAAAAGGCAAAATTCACATCACAGAAACTATGTAAGCTAAGACTGCCAGATTCATTCTTTTGGCATATTATGGACCATAAAACTAGATTTCATTTTCGATTGGTTGTGTCACTTCCCAAAGAAAATTGTGCACCTCTTTAGCTAGTTCAATGTAAATAGACATTGGAAGTGTCGGGGTTTGCATTTGGTATGTTGGGATAGCATATAACATGGCCTTGTGAAGGACTAATCGGCCAACCATGGAGATTTTTCAAGCTCTCCAAAAAGAAGTCTTGTCACAGAGCTTTAGGGCAAGGAATTTATGAGTATCCTTATTAACTTTCCCATGTAATAGTGGTACACGTAGGTACGTTTCAAGTTTACTAACACGTGTAATCCCCAAAGCCTTCTCAACCTCCGAGGCCATATATGGACGAACATTTGACGAAAATCGCATGACTAATTAATTTGTATTCACTACTTGACCCGAGGATAGCTCGAAAGATCCAAGAATTTGACGTATGACATGTTCTTGTTGTATGGTAGCCTTGGAGGATAGGATTAAGTCATTCGCAAACAGGAGATGCACCAACTTGAACCTTCCCCTTCCAAAAGATAATGATTTACAAAACACCATCCCTTGAGGCCCTATTAATAGTGTGTCCCTACCTTTCCATGCATAAGGCAAATAGATTTGGGGAGACGGTGTCCCCTTTCCAAATACCTTTGTTGGATGAAACTTTGGACCCCTTACGCCCTCCCAAATAATCCAAGATGAGCTAGTGTAAGAGAAGAAATGATTGCCCGAACAAGGTAGTAAGGAATGCCAGTAGGTATCGTCAATAAATCACCATTCCACTTTATCAAAGGTCTTGGCTAAGTCAATTTTGATTACCACATAGCCTTTTCCCCCTTGCAAGAGCGCATAGTATGTAAAGCTTCATGTGCACCAATAATGTTCCCACAATGCTTTGCCCCTGGATGAAAGTGGATTGATTTTGCGACACAAGATGAGGCATGACCACCTTCAAGCGGTTAGTTATCACCTTTGTCACCACCTTTACACATATATTCACCAAGTTAATCATGAAAATGCACCAAGCATGCGGGTTTAGTAATTTTCAGCATATGCGAGATCATCCCCTTGTCTGCTTCAAGGGGTATAGCCCCTTTTTCTAAATCCCGATGAACAAACAACTGGAGGGAATTAGCAATATAAGACCAATTGTGCTGGAGGAAATAACTGGAGAAACCATCTGTGCATGTCGCTTTGTCCGGAGCCATATCAAACAAAGATTCTTTAATCTCGTGACTATCCACCATTTAGAGGGAAGTTTCTCATGTGAGTCCAATAAGGGAGGGAAACAACCCTTCAAACCATAAACTGAACGAGTGAAAAAACTATCAAGAGTGTCACAACCAAAAATCATTGAGTAGTAAGCTCTGAATGTTTGGAGAAAAATCATCGAATACGAGCACCAAAGGCCATCTTCTAACTGAGTATGTCGAGATAAACAAATCCCCCTTAGACCGATGAATAGAACGAATGAAACTTGTGTTTCTATTACCCAATATTATCCCATTACACCGATAACCTTGTCGCCAAAGGAGTTCCTCTTGCAATAGAACATTCTCAAGCTCCAAACATACAATGAATTCTATTTGCCTCAAATATTCAGTTGGTTGCTTGGCATAGCAAATTTGAAGTCCAACAAGCATATTTGATAGCTTCCGTTTTCGTCGGCACACATTACAAAAATCGTTTTCCTTCCAATCCACAATATGATCTTACAACAAAGATAGCACATCCACGAGATGGAGATCATTCCTCCATTATTGCATTAACCACCCCGGCCACCCTCCTGTGTTTTTTTCATGCTTTATAATATTTAAAATAGCCTCGAGGTTTTGCCACTCCAACAATTACACACATATTAACACACAACGGGGAGTGGTCCAGCAAAACTCTTGGTAGATGCTGGACAACAATATTGGGAAAGATTCAAGCAAATGCATCATTCGCCAATGCTCAGTCAATACGCTCATGGCATTGTCCTCTAACCCACGTGAAATGTGATCCTTAAAAGCCCAAGGGAGACAAGTTACGATTATTCACCCATTAGTTAAAGTGAGGACATCCAAGTGAAGATTTTCCTCCTATCTTGTCTTCTTTGTGCAAGAATGCATTAAGATCACCCAATGTTAAGGAAAGTGCAATCACTGTTAAGGAAAGTGCAATCACATAAATCTGGACAAAGATCACACAGCTGTAGATTTGTTAAATATGGAAGATTTGTAAACATTATAGGTTTGGAGATTTACATACCTTATATGTCCCTAACATATGTGCCTATATATTGTAACACATTATAATGAGAATGTATTGAACGTTTCTCTCTAACAATCTGTGCCCTTTACTTCTGCTCTTTATCTTCTTCTTTCATTCAATCTTTCATGGTATCAGAGCCTCTGTTGCTCACGCAGTCAAATCCAATTCAGTCTTGAATCAAGTGTGAAAATTTCGAGACTTGTTTCCTTGCATACTTGTCTGAAGTGTAACTCATTCGAGTCCTCTTTGATCGAACAACAATTCACGTGAATTTTGTTCCTTACAAACTCAGATCAACGTGTAACTGATATGCAGTATTCATCACCAACAAAAATATCATCTGCAGTATTGTTCAAATCAACAATGTCTCAACCAAACTTCTCCTATCCAAATCTCTCCCGAGCAGTTTCTATCAAACTTGATACAACAAATTACCTCTCATGGATGTCACAAATTGTCCCCGTGCTGCAAAGTTACGACCTTATGCAAATCGCTGATGGCACTACCACCTGTCTGAATGCTGTTCTTCCACAAACTAAAGAGGAGAAACAGAAAGGTGCTCCAGCCTCCATTAATCCTGAATATTTTGAATGTACTCGTAAAGATCAATTTGTCTTGGCCTTAGTCAATGGATCCCTATCTGCTGAAATCATCCGAGAAACTTATGGACTACAGAACGCTCATGCCATGTGGGAAAAATTGTCTCGATGATTCTCTCCCAGAAATACATCCAGGGTGCTGAATCTGAAGAGAAGGCTTCAGAACCTCAAATAGGTATCCCAGAACTGTACAACTTTTCTCAATTCTGCAAAATTGCTACGAGCTGAGTTATCCATAGCTGGCGAAACCATTACTGATTATGAATTGATCGATTACATTGCTGGCAAACTCTCTTCCGCTTTCCAGATGTTCGTCCCACACATATCATTTGCCCGGAGAATCGCCCTCTCTCGATGGAAGATTTTGAAGGTGAATTACTCACCTATGAAACGTTAATTGCAGTTCTTGCTAGTCAAGACACAGATGTTGTCGCTCTCTGGTCTGCGAAAGATACATTAGAATTCGGCGACCCCCGCGTGTATTCATCTGCCGATTGCGGATTCTACAGAAGCAATCGCGGACGCTCTCCGAACGGAGGACGATATAGCAGCCGTAACTTTGGACAATGAAGGTTCAATTCTGGACGATTTCCCTCGAACTCAGTCAACTTTCGTTGCTACGGTGACCTTCCAACCCAGGAGCGGCAATACAGAGGGGACGAAACAGGTCAGAAGGAATGGAGAATGTGGGTCGATGAATTTTGGGCCGGGAATCAGTGGTATGTCTGGGCCGCGACAGGGAGTAAATAATGGCCCTAATCCATTTGACGAATAGTATGCAAATAAAACTGGGCCTTTTTTTATTTCTCGGGCCCAGTACGGGCAGCCCACTGCCTACTCAATTGGAGTTAATCCATATGCGTGCCAAATTTGTGGAAACACGAGTCACACGACCCTAGACTATTTTAATTGTATGGACTACACCTTTCAAGTACGGCATCCACCTGCCAAACTTATGGCAATGGCAGCACAATCTAATGCAACTCTCGATAATGGCATGTGGTTTGTCGATACGGGAGCAAATAATCATATTACTAATGATTTGGCTAATCTTTCCTTGCAGGAACATTACTCTGGAGGGATTGGGGTTGCTGTAGGTAATGGAGGAACTCTTAAAATTCAGCACACCGGTTCATTAACATACCCTACTCTGTCCAGCTCTCTTATTCTCTCTAATGTCTTTCACTGTCCGAATGCCTTTGCCAAGTTACTATCTATTTATAATTTTTGTTGGAATAACAATTATTTCTTTGTTTTAACTAAGTATGGTTACTTTTTGAAGGACAACAAAACGGGGAGGATGCTCCTACAAGGGCCTAGTATCAATGGGTTGTATCCAATGGACCTGTTGAATACCTCAAATCTTAAATGTGCATTGACGAGTATGGTTCGTGTGAAGGCATCATTTAATAACTGGCATGCAAGACTAGGTCACTCAGCTGCTCCCATCATTAGTCGCTTAGTTCAACTTAATAAATTACCTGTTTTAGGGTCTTGCAGTTTAGATTTCTGTAAAGCATGTCAATTATGTAAGGGAAAGCTGTTGCCATTTGTTTCCTCTGAACGTTACTGTGAGTATTCTTTGGATTTGATTCATTCTGATGTATGGACATCGTCTAGTCCTTCCAACACTGGTTTTCGATATTATGTTGTTTTCATTGATAATTCTCACGCTTTTCATGGTTATATCTACTCATTTACAAATCTAATGTCTTTAAATGTTTTGACGATTTTAAAGCACTTGTGGAAAATCAGTTTTTTCAAAAGATTGAACAATTTCAGAGTGATGGTGGTGGTGATTATGTGTCAAATACTTTTACATCCTTTCGAGCTAAACATGGAATATTGCATCGAATATCCTATCCACACACATCACCACAAAATGGAGTTGCAGAACGTAAGCATCGTCATTTGGCAGATATGAGTTTATGTCTCTTATCTAAAGCACGGTTACCCCGTACTTTCTAGCCTGATGCTATATTTACTGCCAATTACATCATTAACCATTTGCCGACACCTATACTTGGTTATGACAGCCCATTTTCTTTGCTCCATGGAATTAGCCCTGACTATTCCCTGTTTAGAGTGTTTGGCTGCGCATGTTACCCTCTGCTACATCCCTATAACACAGTCAAATACATGTTTTGAAGCAAAAAATGTGTATTCTTAGGGTATAGCACTAAACACAAAGACTATAAATATTTTGAACCTCTCACTCGACGAATCTACATATCCCTAAATATCATTTTTGATGATGGAAGCTTTCCGGGTATTCTTGACTCTGACATTGACACTGTCCCAAATGGCGCAACCTCACCTGCATTGCTGCCTTCCTCAGGTATCCATATCTCACCTATGCATGTTCCTAAGTTAGATGTGTCTTCTATTTCAGCCCCTGTGGTATCAGTTCATCCCGTCACAGCCAGTGGTATGCCCTCAAGCCTTGACCCACTTACAGTTGTGATGCCATTAACTGCTGATGCCCCACGGGTCCCCTCCATTACAGGTTTGCCATGTGATACCCAGGGTGTTCTGACCCATCTGGTGGAGATGGCTCCCGGGACATCAGATGGTATGTCTCCAGGCCTTGACCCAACAGCTACCTCGGGATCCAGTCTACATTCAGGACGGTCAGGGGAACTAGATTCGTCACATAGCACCTCAGGTATCGAGGTTTCCCCTTCATCAGATTCTCGTAGTCTTGTTATCCCACATAATTCATCTCATCCAGTCACTCGGAGTCAAACTGGATCTCTAAAGCCCAAATCCTTCTCTAATTTTCATATGTACTATACATCCAAGTATCCAGTATGTGCTATGACTAGTGTGCAGGTCTTTCGAGAGTCTGATAAGCACCTATTTAGGGTTTATTTCATGCTATGTTTTGTTCCATTTCATTCCCTAAACACCAAGATTAAAGCTCAATTCATGCTCATTTCAATTTTACTAATGAACCGGGTACATGTTTTTATGTTGTAGCAACTTATGCTTAATTCACTACACATTGTAC
Organism: Pinguicula primuliflora; assembly: GCA_025802335.1. Classification (NCBI taxonomy): domain Eukaryota; kingdom Viridiplantae; phylum Streptophyta; class Magnoliopsida; order Lamiales; family Lentibulariaceae; genus Pinguicula; species Pinguicula primuliflora. The sequence continues at coordinate 7,342 of JAOYMZ010030967.1, read as the reverse complement.
TAGGAGTTGATCAAAGATGCCAAGGGATGAATTTTAGAGTTCATTCTGCCCATTTGAGCTAAAATATCCTGGCGAGGCAGTATCAGTTTCAAAAATCATGAAGATAAAGGGACCATCTCAACACATGACACTACGTCCCAAGGCTCGCTCAAGACCGCTGCTCGTTCAGGGCCATTTGACCATGTCTAACGTGTTGATACAAGGCTAGGAGAGTGCAAAATACTAAACTGGAAAGAGCCACCCACTCCTCCAAAAAGTTGCCCCATCATTTTGGGAAAAGAGTTTGGATTTACATGCCTACCCTTGAAAAAATCATATCTTATCCAAAAGTGCATTGTTAGGGTTGTAATTTCACCAGAAGAGAGATGAAAGATCCCTCTACAAGTTGTATGTTTGGATCCAAGCCATTTGGGACATGTATGGTCGAGATCAAAGCCATGACATCACCCTTGATGCATTTCGCGAGTTATGACTGATACACCCCATTCGCTGCTGATATCTCGTGAATGGATTAAAGGTCACGAGGGTAAATTCCATCCACAGCTAGCCCTATAGCTTGTGAACAAGTTCTCTTTACATATCAGCAAGATTTAACACCGCGGACTAGGACTTTTGAGCTCAACTTTGCCAACTATACAAATGGGAGCAAAGTCTGAAAGGCCCTTGTGAAAATGTGTGTGTCCCATGTAAAACTAAAAGGCCCCGTGTGTAATCAACTTTTTTTGGAATCCCTAGCTAGCGTGAAGCATCAAATTGGCAGCGAGATACACAATTGAAGAGCGGACTTGCAAAGGAGGCGATTTCACCATAGAAGAGCTTCATCCGTCCGATAGTAAAGGGTCACCATTTCTACCTTCCGCTTTGTTTTCATGGCTTTGCTTTGTATTGAATCATTGTATTTGGACGTTATTGCTCTTGTTATGAGCTAAACTTTGTAGCTTGAGGCTCGATTGAGCCTCCTTATGAAACCATGCCTTTTTAGCTTATGAGAATATGCTAGTTTACCTTGAAATGTATGTGTGTGGTTGTTTTGTCACATGGGTGTGGTTAGAGCCCGAATTTACACTCCATTTAGGTGGGCTAGATTAGAAACAAGATCATAAGATTTAACCCCTACACGAGACAGACACACATTACCGTCCTTGGGGTAGAACACCCCTAACTTGTAATGTCAAATTAGGGATAGTTCTTTTGCACTCAATGCCACCAATACGTCTGGTGGAGGTTACTATCAATGAATTCCTCGCGTTGAGGTCTAGGGTGGCCAAGAGACTGACCCAAAAGGCTCTTGGTTGCATTGAAGTCCCATGATGCAAGGATAGGTACACTAGATACTAGATTAAGTTAGAAATGGCATGAATACATAGGGAGGTGATATACCAAAGCCTCAAGAATCCTATCATTATTTTAACTCTCTGATATTGTGTTTTTGTTGGTAAAAACTCTCGGATCAATTGAGCTTTTATCTTTGAAGGTCTCGGATCATCCTTTGTAATTGCCAAACTCTCAGATCATTTCATTTCCTTGTTCTTTATTTGGATATTTGGATGTTGAAGGATCACATTGGGATATGTTCAAGTCATGTTTAGTTGTTTTAGTTTTATTTTAGCTTGATTAGAGTAGTGACGACTCAAAATCATTGTAGTTACTCTGAGAATGTACTTGAACGAACATGTGTTAGACTTACTCCCTTGGGAGATGACCCTTGCTAGCCAAGGATTTACTACTTGCATGGTTATGTATACTTGCATATAAGTGCATTGCATATTGTGCACATCAAGGCTTGCTAGATCCCAGTCCCCCATAGTCGTGCAAAAGTCCTTGACCTTAACATATAACCAACATTGTGGAACGGGAAGTAGAGTAAGAGAGGAGTGGTTCTCAAAAGGAGACCATACATCTATCGTAAAGGTGTCAGTACTCCCATCACCAATTATCCACCTGGTAAATTGCTGCACTAGGTCGAAATTCCTACTAATCTATTTCCACAAGTGAGACCCATTAGCTTGGCGAGTTTGGTCAATTGAAATGTCAGGTCCTATGTTGTACTTGACTTTGAAGACTGTCACCCATAGCTTATCAGAGCATGAGACCAATTCCCCTGCTAGTTTGAGCATAAAGATCAAATTGGAATCCCTAAACCTGCTCAAGCCTAAGACCCTGTGTTCCTTTTTTGGCAGGCTTTAATCCAAGAAACCAACGAATGTTTTGGGTGATCAGAGGAGCCACCTCACAAGAAATTCCTACCAATTTTATCCATCTCATCACAGGATGAAAGCGTTAGGGCAGTCGTCTGTATTTTATATAGTGGAGTTGAGCATGGTATAGATTTGCAAAGAATAAGACGCCTGGCCGTAGAAATTTTCTTTGAACCCTAATATGAAGCCCCCTCCTGTAGCTTCGAGCAGTGGCTCATACGTCGTCTTAGAAACTCCACCATGAATGAGTAGGACACCTAGATAAGAACCCAGATTTTCCACCCTTGAGATACCTAATATAGCCTCAATATCATGAGCAATAGGCGATGGAGTATTTCGAGAAACCCACAACACTTATTTATCCTTATTCACCGTTTGACCTGAGGACACAAAAAATAAGTGGAGCACATCACGAATAAGTGTAGCTTGAGCGCTCGAAGCCTCTGCAAAAAGAATAAGGTCGTAAGCTAACATAAGATGAGAAAGAGAGAAATGATTTCTACAAAAAGTTAAAGGTTTCCAAACTCCCTCATTAGCGGCAGTGTTAATAGTCTGGCTAAGTTTCTCCATGCAAAGGACAAATATATATGGGAAGTTGGATCTCCCTGACGAACCTCCCTCATAGGTGAGATCTCAGGTCCTCTGAGCCCGTCTCTAATAACTTGAGTGGAACTTGTTTTCAGGGATGACATAATGACTTGAATGAGATATGTAGGAATGTCCAGAATTGTATCTTCTATAAAGCTCCATTCCATCATATCAAAGACCTTAGCTAAATCTATTTTAACTGCCATAAAGCCTTTCTTTCTTTTGCATTTGCGCATATTATGTATAGTTTCCTGGGCTAAAATAATGTTTTATGTGATACACCATCCCTGAATGAAATTAGATTGGTTAGAGGAAACAAGACGTGGCATAAAAAATTTCAAACGATTAACAACTACGAGAAATGTTACATGTACATAAGCATTTTGTACATAAACTGTACATAATGTCGTTTTGTGTTATAATTGTTTAAGTTAGATGTCGTTTTGTTGGGTATGACAAAATTATCCTTGTTTAAAACGACATCCACTTTTAAAAAAACCAACACAAAACGACATTATGTACAATTTATGTACAAAATGCTTATGTACATGTATCATTTCTCTAACAACTACTTTAATAATGATTTTAACACAGATATTAATAAGACTAATGGGCCGAAAATAGTCAAATCTCTTTGGCGGTGAGACTTTAGGCAGAAGTGATATCAACCCTTTGTTGGCGGCAGTTGGAATATGCCCTGCATCAAAGGCTTGATGAACAAATAGTAAAGGAGAGTTAGAGATAATATTCCAATTGTGTTTAAAATAACTCCTTGAGAAGCCATCCAGTCCTATCGCTTTGTTGGGATCCATGTCATCAAAGGCATTTTTTATCTCAGCATCATCAACCGGTCTTGAAAGAAAATTCCGATGAGTTACGGATAGAGAGGAAAAACACCCTCTAATCAAGAAAGGCTGTGAGGATACAATACTGGTGCTTGTTGAAGCTCCAAAAAATCCTCGAGAAGTGATTGGAAATTTCATTTATAAGAGTGACCCGATCAGAACACCAGTTTCCATTTCTCAATTGAAACTTTTTAGAGGAGCCACGGTGATGTTTCTCTCTGTGCAGAGAATGAAAATAACTTGTGTTCCTATCTCCAAGAGTGATCCATTGGCATCGAGCAGTTTGCCTTTTGAGTAATTCCTCTCATGTAAGTACCCCTTCCAATTCAATACGGACTTGTAGTTCCACCATTTGGAGGTACTTTGATGGTTGCTTCGCGAAGCACTTCTGCAAACCTGCAAGTCTATTAGTTAACTTCCTTTTTTGATGAAAAATGTTACCAAAAAAATTGATTTTCCAATTTGTGATTTGTGATTGAAGGCTGCTTATTGCATCAATCAGTGGAAGGACGTTTTGCCAATGATGGGCAAGCCAGCTATCTCAGTCCGGATGCACCTCCCATGCTCTATAATATCTAAAGAGGACATCCTTGATAGCTCCAATTCCCTGCGAACTAATAGTTATGCAAAGAGGTGATTGGTCTGAAGCAACTCTAGGTAAGTGAATGACGTTGCTAAGAGGAAACATTGATAAGCAGGCTTCGTTCACTAAAAAGTCAGTCAATGCGCTCATGACATCTTCCTCGCGCCCAAGTGAAGCGTGAGCTTGTAAAGCCAAGAGAAACTAGTTTAGCCTGATCAACCCAATTATTAAAATGAAGACATCCTGGTTTGGGTTTCCATACTGTTTTATCTTCCCTGCGAAGGAAGGCATTGAAATCACCCAACGCTACCTAAGGCAGTAAAATAAAATGTTAGACAATTTATTCCATAACGTTCTCCGAATTTGTGGGTTCTGAGAGCCGTAGATGGCAGTAAGATTGAAAAAAATGGAATTATAATAACAAACATACATATGTATAAATTGTCAATCCGTGCTTATTACAGAAACTGTAAATGTGTTATGCCATAATACCCATATGCAACCTGAAAAACCTTGAGCTTCAACTCTAAAGGAATTTTCGAACCCATTGCATGCTCTCTAAATAACCCTGTCTGCTTCACTACTGTGAATACGAGGTTCCAAGAGGATAAGCAAGGTATGGGTATTCCAAGTAATAATTTTTGTATGCATTAAAGAAACGTGATAGGATGTAATAAGAGAAGAAAAATCGCTGTTCTACTCGTGAGATTCTCGAAACTGGACCACAACCAGATCAGAATGTGTTTTAAGAGTTTGTTCTGCATCCATATATGTGCCATCCCCGGATCAGGCACTATATTAGTGCTTTGTTCCGGAACCATGTCATGTATGGATGGCTGTCGGTTCAGGCCTGTGGATCCTACATCAGGCGGGTCATCTTGTGGGATCAAAACTGTAGTCCCAGAGCCTGTTCCATGGGAAATTCTCGGGTTACCTACATAAAATCCTGCTTGGTCAGGAATCGTGGTGTGATTGTTTTCCATCAGCAAGGCTTCCACAGAAGATATACTTGTAGAATTCAGCGACATGGGGTGAGGAATGGAAACAAACTTGTGGAAGACAGCAGAATCAGTCAAGGTTGGGACCTCTAAAAAAGACAGCAGAATCAGAATTGGGAGAACGTTAGGAATCGTGGTTAGAATCAGAATTGGGACCTCTAAAAAAGACAACAGAATTCATCGTGGAAGTCAAGGTTGAAATAAATCTAGCCCAATCCATAAATAGGGTCTTGGTGCCAGAGATGAGCTCCATGGCGGATGAGGATTCCCTTTTCTCGTCCAGCTTAAGGCCGTATTTAGCGTCGCTTTATAAGTCACCTTATCAGTCAATTCTGCCTTATAAGTCAATTTGACAAAAACATTTGTTACTTGAATGTCCACCTTCTGTCTTATAAGGTGACTAATTTGAAAAGATATTTTTTCATCCTGATTAAAATATAATGTGACTTATAAGTCTTTCATTCCAATTTTACTCTTGTCTTTATATAACTACACGTCTCTATGATGAGAATATTATTTTCATGTTCTAAACTTTATTGTTAATATTTAAAATAATAACTATTTATTTAAACAATAAATTCGAATTATTAAAGTTTAAAACATTTTTTGTTTAATAATAATTGTGATAGAATATTGTTAAAAAAATACAATAACAATATATAATAGTGTCTTTTATGTTATTTTACGAAAATCAGTCATTTTATCAAGTAAATTTGTTAAACAAGTATAATCAAATCAGTCACCTCATCAGGACATCTTATCAGTCACCTCATCAGGCACCTTATCAGTCACCTCATCAGGCACCTTATCATTCATCAGTCACCTTATCATTCACCAGTCAGTTTATCAGTTAGGTTACCTAAGAGTAATTATTATATGTACAGCCTTATATGTACGGTAAAAGGTACAACCCATATTTGTCATCATCTGTCGTTAAAAGGATTGCACCATTGAAAAGCCCATGTATAGGAGATCAAAAAACTCATGTTTCGGTGCAGTCCCGACGATGTTTAAAACCGTATTAAGGACTACTTAAACTAAGGGGAAAAGATTTTAGAAATTCCCGATGACGTTGTTATCGGTACCGAACCGGAATATGAGACTTTTGATCTCCTACGCATTGTGTTTTCAATGATGCAATCAATTTTGACGACAGTGGTACCAAGTATGATCCATACATATAAAAATTTCTGGGTTTCCTAAACCTAAGTCTCGTACCTATTTGACTTCCTCCTTCGTTTGGTCTTCACCGAATTCTGTTTGACGTTGGATCTAGCAGTCTAGGAGAACTGGAAGGCGGCGCTGGCCGTATCATAATTAGGAATAGGGGCCTTGGACTTTGGGTTCGGATTTAGAATCAGGCAAGGACGAACTGAATCAGTGGCGGGCCTGGGCTCTAGCGCAGGCTCGATTTTCGGCCCGCCCCCAAAATTTTCTCCACGGCCAGACGCGGTCCACAACCGGTGGGTGATTTTCTCCCCGGCCAGAGCTCGCCCGCTGTCGGATTTCAAATCGAAAAACAATCACAGACTAATGGTCAAAGCCAGAAGGAATGCCCATTCTGCGCTGGACACGAGCATGAGTGCGCACCGGAGATTTTTCGCATCCCTCCAGGATCTACTTCCGATTGGCGGATTCCGGTGATCGTGAACCTATACCCTGCTCTCACTCTCATTTTGGACAATCGGATCAGCGAATGCGGTGGAGGACAAGTGGCGACGGCGGTGGCCGGGTTTTATGATGTGGTGATTGAGTCGTCGGATCACTCAATCCAGCTCATGGATCTCTCCCCAGCTGAGGTTGCAGATGTTCTGCGCGCTTATAAAACGAGGAACCAGCTTCGCGCTTTTGACTCCATTGAATATGTTCAGGTTTGCATTTTTCTTGTGTGCAAGTGTTTGGACTTCTCTCATTGACTCCATTGAATATGTTCAGGTTCATGAATATAATGCAATAAAATAGCTGATGTTTGTTCTGTGCAAAGCTTTGCTAGCAGTTCTTACAACCTAAATCTCTATCCTTCAGCTGATGCTATATTTTTTCCAACCTAAAGCAGTAGTTGTGTACTATGAATTTTGTCCCTGTGTTGAATGAATACCATGGGCAAATGTAGGTCTTCAAGAATCATGG
>JAOYMZ010030956.1:0-16657 GCA_025802335.1 Pinguicula primuliflora | reverse complement strand
AGACCCAGTTTTCATAGTTCTCTCGAAGTGCTGCCTCATCATCTTCGAAGGAGAGTTTTGAGTTGTGGAATACCACCAGGACTCTGGTAGCCCCGTTTGAAGATCTGCCCAACCGGAATATTACAATCAACCACGCTTCCGCTATAAAAGTACAATTTTGTATTCATATTAATTATCAGATCTGTTCTGATATTTAGGAGTCAATCCCACATCGTTTATATGTAAATAAATTAATTTTGTACTACATAGAGATTTTTATCATAGCTTGCATTTTCATCCTGATAGTTCTTTTACTACATAGAGATCTCCTAGGATTTTCTCTGTCAAATGTTTAGCGAAAGGAGGTTTGAATGAGATGTTGATGTATCATCTTAAGTCATTTCGTTAGAAGGGTCTGGACTTGACCATGTAGCTTCATTGCACCATTTTTCTCATTAATAAAATCATATTTTTTAGGAATTTTTTGTATAAAATTCAATATAAACAACACTTTCATATATTTATAACAGTGATAAAAATGGGCTGAGAAATGCAATTATTTTGTGCTGAACCATCTTCCGAAATAGGTTAGAAATGCAATTACTTTGTAATTTACATAGGAAACCCACCGACAAGGGAAAAGGAAAGGGGTGAAATCCCTAATAACCGAATTATGTGGCTCACTCTCGAAGGATGTTAAGAATATAATTACTTTGTAATTTTAAAAGGGAATCTATATTCTTCTACATCTTAAAAGTTATGATAGATAGAGTTTCATAAATAAATAATTTATTGATAAAAGAAATTAGGATGTACAATGAAAAAATGAGTTGTCAAAATAATTGGCATAAGAATAAAATTAAATCACGAATGAATTGTGAAAAAAGTGAAAAAGGAAAAACGAATGAGAAAATGGGACTGAGAATACCAGTCAGAGAAGAATCATGGGATAACAAATAGGTAAATACTTAAATAGAATCTATCTGTATGACAAATCAGCTCGTAAAACGACGTGTATGGCGCCACCTTTCACACACAAAACACAACATACTCAATCCGATGTGGCTTAAACTGTGACTCCAACTGACGCTTTTCTATTAGCTACTTTTTGTTTCTTATTTTATTTTATTTTATGTTTTGGCTGTTTTTGGTCGTGCACCTCACCATTCTCTTTTTAATTTTTTCTCTATTTTTTATTATTACTTTATTCACTTATTATTTTCTACGTTTTAAAATCGGATTTATACGATAAATCTCTCAACATTCATCGAAACAGATGTTACCATAATTATCAGTGCATCGTGCACTTCCATTAGAGATGTGATTTGATATGGTTATAACATACTTTCAAATAAATGTACATGAGTAATTTTATGCACCTGTGACTTTAGCCACAGACAATTTACTAGAATAGTATCAATAAATGACTGGATCCTAAGTTTGTGCATGTGAAATACACATGTACTGCAACGGTGAAAGGTGAGAGAGTGAGACTATAAGGTGCATTCAGTTCATCTTGCACTGTTTGACAGAAAAGATGAGAAATCTCCCATACTGTTTGCACACAAGTAAAATGAGGGAAAGTTGTGTCTATAAATGAAGAAAAAAGAAACTTAAGAGCAACAAATTTAAAAAAATTAATGATTCTTTGAGCTTAGCAAAAAAAAAAAGAGCTTGGTGAATCTAAAATGGCCCTGCGCCGGATCCGTTAAGTCAGCCCTTTGTCAATTGGGCCATTTAAATTAGTTAAAATAAATTTAGGTCAACCCACTCCCCAACACATTAATTTTTTAGTGGGCGGGCCCTGCTGGATCCGCCCTGCAGATCAGCCATCACCTCCGGTACTAGCCGCCATTCCGCTGTCATCCCCAATGACCGATCCCACAAAGTCTCTGCTCTTCGCACCATCAATGCCTACATCACTTCCCAAGGACTCTCGCTCTCGCTTAAGCACCATTTACCCAGTGCTAAAGACATAAATGAAACCCTAAAATTTCTTTTAAATAAACTGGGATTTACTGGACAGAAAATGGATGAGGGTCTCAATTATGTGCTGAAGTTCTTGAAATGTCCACTGAAGCTGAAGAAATACTCTGTCCGTGCCCCTGGTACACCCCATTTTTGGACTAATCTGTTGGCCGTAAGTCACTGGCTTGTCTAGATGATCAAGTATATGGATTTTGTGGCGGAATCCCCACTTTCTTTCGAGCAAGGTGTTTAGTCTATGTACACAATTGATAGTTATTTGCATTACATCAACTGAGATGATGATACCGTGGATGCGATCGATAAATAGTGTATCGGAGAGATGAAAGGAGGGAAAGATAAAATGAAGGAGGTTGTAAAGGGGTTGGAGGAAAATGAAAGAAATTGGAGTTAACTGATGATTCTGTCTTAGTAGTGTCTTCCTGATTTTCTGTAATTTTTTGCTCACTATTTCCTTCCTCCTCTTCTGAATCATATACTTCACTTGATTGCCAAAGCTTAGATTCTATATATGGTCCACTATTTGGCTCCTTTGTTTCTAAATACTTTATCATTCCATCCTTTCATCTCTCCGTGTAAGATGGCAATTCCACATATAGCTCTGTGTAAGGTAAGGTCTCCAACACTCTATATTTTCACATGGTTCTTTGGAACTCTTTTAACACTGCATCTTCTAGCATGGTACTTGTACTTTTGATTAACCTTAATTGCCTCCTTATGTGTTGCTTGAATTTTCATTTTTCTTTATCCCTATAATTTTGTCTGGTGGTATATTTTCTGTTAAGTCTCTGCTATTAAAGTTTCTTCTTCAGATTCAGTGTCAGATTTACTAGGCAAGTTCACAGAATTTATATGTAACGCAGGAACTGATAAATCACATAATGTGCCATCATTAATAGGAAAAGTATGAGCAGACAAATTTTCCTCAAATATAGACTGCACAATTTTCGAAGCTCCTAAATCTCCACGCACATTAACAAAGTCCTCCAAAAACTTCTTCAGTTAAATCTGTTAGGATTTCTATCATGCTACTTGGATCAGGTATGTTTTGTGGGATATTAGTTTTAATTTTGTTTTGAGCATCAGTATGCATTATCTCAAATGTAGTCTTTTGCTTTCCCGAATCATTCCTTTTTAAGATCAGTCTTCGGTCCAGATTGAGAAATATTAGCAGGTGCTATTTTCCATCTATTTTAGGTGGTGGATAGGGGGTGAAATACCTTGAATATTTTGTGGGAATAAGATGGGGGCATGTAGCTTGTGCCTATGTGTGCGGTTTTAGTACTTTCTAGATTAAGTATTGGTGATAATGTGGCACTAACAGGGGGATTAAGCATGCTTATGTGGTCTTCATACAATAGAGCATTCTGGTCCATCTGTTTTCACTGCTATGTTGCTGACTACTGCTGCAATATTGTTCAGGTTTCATCCGACGGATGAGGGTTTGGTGAGATTACGGCATCAATTGACTTATAAGAAATCAATATCAGGCTCGAGGCGAAATCTCACACCGGGCAGGAAGCCTCTCTCACTTAATAACTTCCTTCTAGTAATTGGGTATACATGTTTTATGAAGCTTCAAAAAGATGTGCCATAATCTCCTCTTTGAAAACTTTCGGTTCATCAGGTTCAATATCTTGCTTCTGGTAATTGGGTATACATGTTTTAGTAAGTTTCAAAAAGATGTGCCCTAATCTCCTCTTTGACAACTTTTGGTTCAGGAGGTTTGATCTCATTTCCCTTTGGGTTCGGCAAGTTTTATATCATTTTCTTCTGATCGAGACAGTTTATGTTGACAAATTGGTTCGTTCTTTATTTCAGGCTATTAAACATTAGGTGTAGTTACAAAGGTAAACCGAATATGGTTTAAATTTTATAGTTTTTTCGATGATTCTTGCATTTTCAAAAGGATGTGCCCTAATCTTCTCTTTGACAACTTTAGGTTCAGCAGATTTGATCTCATTTTCGTTCACAAATTGGTCCATTGTTTATTTCAGGCTATAAAATAAAGGTAAACAGAATATGGTTCAAATTTTACAGTTTTTTCGATGATTCAGTCTATGCTCACAAATTGGTTCGTTCTTTATTTCAGGTTATAAAACAATAGGTGTAATTAAAAAGTCAGAGATTTGGGCGTGTATGAAAGCCGCTAACATGAAACACAGAGATATTTCCCTTATGTGCCTCTCCTCCCAGATTGTGTGAGGTTCTTATATATAACTATTTTTTAAATTCTCCCATTTTATTAGATGAAAATGAAAGTACATTTTTTGCATGGACATCACACTAAACTTCTAACAACTATCATCAACAATTAACCAAACTATAATAGTAGCCACTCTGAATTTTCACCAATTGATTGTAGCAGTAGCAGTAGCAGTAGCAAAGGATTTCAGCAAACATAGTTTGCTGCATTTTCCAGCAAGATGCAGCTTGTTACCAATAATCACAGTAGCAGGAACGAGGTAGAGAAGCTTCCTAGTCGAAAAACATGAAATCCCTATCCGAATCCTCTAGGTATTTGCTTCCCGTGAGGTTCTTATTCATTTCCATTAATTCTCAGTTTGTAGTTTAGAGTATGTTGCTTAGTTTATCATGTCTTTGTGTGACATAGATTTGAGTAGCACAGTTGGCCTCAACTCTTGCTCATGTCGTACTTCATGAATCATAGATCTGAACATCCGTCTCCATTTTAATTATATTATTGTGCGTAAAGCATGCGAAAAGAACTTTCAAAAATATTGAGATGTTATTGTTCAGTTTACTAATATTTCTTAGATACATTCATAACAGACTTCCCAAAAAAAGGGGAAACGATCATCAACTCGGCAATGTTCTAAATGATACCCAGATGCAGACAGGGGAGTAATTTGTGATCACATTTCTCCAATCAGTTTACCATTTCTCTCTGTACCCATGGTTAGTCTGTCTTCTTGCTACAGATTAGTACTGGGCTTGCATTCATTTAGTTCGCCACTCCATTTAAACTGAGTTTATCACGCCTGCTACATGTTTTAGAAAGTTTCAAAAAGGTGTGCCATAATCTACTCTTTGACAATGTACACTTCGACAGGTTTCCCCATGGGTTGTGGGTCGAGTAGGTCTAATGGGTTTTGTGGGTCGAGTCGTGCATTGTTTGGGTCTTATGGGTTGTGTGGGCTAAATATGTGTTAGGATTTAGGTTTCATAGTTTAGAATGTAGAGTTTAACATTTAAATAGAGTTTACATTTCATTTCAGATTTGGTGTACATAGTGGATTGACGTAGTATTGCTTCACATCGTCATTCCAAATTTGTTGCCAATAGACGCGGTATTGCTTCACACTAACGTAGTTCTTTTCATGTTGGTTATTCGTAGATACATTTTATTCAATTGATTAGAAATACATCATCACATCGTCTACGTCTGACCCGTGTCTGCAGACACGGGGTATGGATTAGTCATCTATATTTTTTTGACCGAATGGTTTTCAACAAGTAATCCTACTATTTGCTGCTTTGACTGTTTGCATTAATAAGTCAAAAGTTATAGGCTGCCAAAAAAATAAAGTAGCTGAACATTTTTTAATTTGCAACAGCCTAATTCCATTTCCAAATCTAGCTTTAACACGGTCCTAGCTCATGTCCAGAGCCCGCACGTTGAAGATCCATCTAAACTGGGTACATACAGTTAAACAAAGCTCTTAAAATATTCTTCATAATATTTGCAATTATCATCGCAAGCTTAGCAAAATACACTGTAAATTATATGTTTGCAAAACGTATGTCCAGTTTTGTTGCAGATTTTTTTTTGCTGCAGATATTAATTTCATTGTTCCTATGAATTTTTACAAAAGTGTAGAATATATATAATTTACACTGTCCAAATTGCGCTACTATAGAATCCTTTTTTCGATAGAGTCTATCTCATAGTTTTCATCAATTGTTTGACTCTGATCTGAATGTTCTTCTGACGAATAAAAGAGAATGTGAACATGACTGCTCCCGGTCATGAACTCTAACTCCTGAGAAGCAAACGAGAAGGAAATGTATCAATGAAGCTATGGTTGGAAATGGGCAGGGAATGGAGAAATTTAGGTGTATCGATTCAAGAGAATAATGGACTTGTTCTTATAGCTCAAGCAACGTCTCAAAGAGAGTTTTAGATACTTATATTGATGAAGAACAAAAATTACAAAAGTGCACTTCAAAAACTACTTTATCACGATATCAGTTTGAAAATGGAAATGCTAATTTTTGAAGTGCACTTTTGTAATTGTTGCTCTCCATCAATATAAAGTTCCAAAACTCAGTTTGAGACGTTGCTCGAGCTTTAAGAAAAGTCCATCATTCACTTGAACCGATACACTCAAATTTCCCCATTCGCTGCTTCATTGATGCATTTTCTTCTTGTTTGCTTCTCAGGAGTTAGAGTTCATGACCTGGAGAAATCATGTTCACACGATCAATTGGGATCCAAAATCCCACGAGGCATGTATTTAGGCATTCAATTGCCTCAGGTTTTGGAGTAAATTTCATTACCTCCAGCTTCTCTTCAGAGACCAGCAAATCTTTTGTCTGCATCTCCTGCCCATGATGTTTTGCTCCCAGCGATACTTGCTTATTTTTTGTCAATATCTCACTAGTAGATCTTTCCATGTTCACTGATGTAAGAGTTGAAGGAAACAGTGATGACAGTAAAAGTGGTCCTTCAATTATTTTTTCACAGAAGCACTGAAGATTTCTCTTCACTTCTTCTTCAGCAGAAGAAGACTTTCGGTTTCTTTTGTATTGACCGAAATCACACCATCTTCCGATTCCACACCTTGTCCAAGATCAGGCAAAAGGTAACCAATCAAAACAGGCCAGACACCATGCACCCGTGGTTGGCAAAAGGTAGACTCCTGCAGTATCTCAAATTATATATATTAATGCCATTTTCCAAATATATGTGTTATTGATGTATATTTTAAATATTTTCAATCCACAATGAGTAGACACGTGAAATAAAATAAACAGTATCACCTTTATGTAATTTGTTGAAGACCTGTACTTCTAGATTAGAATGCCACAAATGAAAGATTATAACCACACCCAAAGGTTACCAACAAGAAACACCTCAAATTCAAACTCAATCCCTACAGATGAAACGGAGGGTTTCGAGCCGTAGAGAACATCGTAACCAAAATGTGATTTTTCTACCTACTCTTACACTGTCGCAGCGTAAGTATATATACAGGCTATTGGGCTATTGGGCTATTGGGCTATTGGGCCATTGGGCCAGTTCTCTCTAAAAATGATCCTACAGTTTTGGGCCTAATACTCGGTTTTCCAACACCCTCCCCACAAGTTGGAGCCAAGGGTGCTAATCCTAAGCCCAACTTGCAGCACAAATGCTGAAACGGCACCACCGGCAGGCTCTTCGTAAATAAATCCGCAGGCTACTCTCCGGAAGGCAGATACAGTGGCTGTATAAAACCAGACTTGTACTGATCTCGCACAAGATGACAATCAATTTCTATGTGCTTCGTTCGCTCGTGGAACACTGGATTGGTCACCAGATGAATCGCTGCATTATTATCGCAATAAACTGGTATTGGCATATTGAATCCCACTCCCAAATCTTGCAAAATGTACGAGATCCACCGCAACTCGCAAACCGTGGACGCTATACTGCGGTACTCTGCTTCTGCTGAGGAACGAGATACAGTGGACTATTTCTTCGTGCGCCAGGATATAGAAGAGTTTCCAAGCTTAATCAAATAACTTGTTAAGGACCGTCGAGAATCCGGACATGATGCCCAGTCTGCATCACAATATGCCACTAGATTCAGGGAATTCTCGCTGGGAATAAACAGCCCCAGTGTGGGGCAACCTTTCAAATATCAGAGAACATGTATGGTTGCATTCCAATGTGATTTCCGAGGGGCGTGCATATACTGTGATAGTTGCTGAACTGCATAACTAATGTCTGGTCTTGTAAAGGAGAGATAAAGCAGTCTTCCAATGAGCGAACGATAAGACGACGGATCAATGAGCAGAGGTGTTTCATCTGTGACTACCAGTTTGAGTCCAGGAGGCAAAGGCGTAATTGTGCTGTGTGATTCTGTCAAATTTGCATCCTGCAACAAATGTTGAATGTATCTATTTTGCATCACATATAATCCTCCAGGATGCTGAATTAGCTCCAGTCCAAGGTAGTAAGCTGCAGTCCCCAGATTCTTGATGCTAAATCTGCTGTCCAGAAATTTCGTTATCCTTTTGGCTTCGATCTCATCATCCCCTGTCACCAGAACATCATCAACATATACGACCAATACAGTATAGCTGTTGTTCTTCCTTAAAACAAAAAGACAATGATCATTAGCAGATTGTGTGAAACCATAAGTGACCAGTGCCTCTGTCAGTGCGTGGTTCCACTGTCTGGAAGCCTGCTTCAGGCCATAAATCGATTTCTGTAGCTTACAGACATGTCCAGAATCAGATGCTGGATGCCCCGGTGGTAATGACATGTAGATTTCTTCGTCAAGTGGTCCATGGAGAAACGCATTGTTAAGCCACAGTTAAGACAATTCTGACTGTGGTGTGTTTAACTGACGAATTGTTTATGACACATTCTCGTGCTCAACACAGAATGTCCAACTGACGAATTTTCCATCCTCGTGCAACAGCCACAGTTAAGACGATTCTGACTGATGTGTGTTTCGCAACCGGTGAGAAACTATCTGAAAAGTGAATCCCTTCAACCTGATTGTATCCTTTAGCGACCAACCGTGCCTTATGACGTGAGATAGTGCCATCCGGATTATGTTTCAACTTGTAAACCCATTTACATCCTATGACCTGTGCTTCTTTAGGTCGTTCTGTCAGCACCCAGGTATTGTTTTTCTCTAGTGCATCCATTTCTTGCTTCATGGCTTCTACCCATGCAGGATTCTCCTTAGCTTCTGTGTAGGACTTTGGTTCTGACGATTGTGCTGTTGCCATCATGCAAGCTGCTGCTGGTGTTAAGGTCATAATATAGTCCTTCTGCCATACAGGTTGTCTCACTGGTCTTGTGCTTCGTCTGAGTGGTATCGCTGCAGGAGTCATCATTTCCTGCGTGGGTGTTGCTTCTGGTGGATGACTAGGAGCTACACCTTCCGCTTGAGATTGATGTTGAGCTACTCGCTGCTGAGGATTAGGAGATGTGCCAGCAGATTGCTCCCCAGTCAGTTGATCCATTTCACAATCTGCACCAGATGATTCATGAAAAACAGTGGAACCTGAACCAGAATACGTTGGAAGAATTGGACTAGGATCTGGATAAGTTGGCTGCGCATTTGACTCTTCTACATTGGCTAAGATTGAACTGACAGCTCCAGATTCATATGGGAAAACTGCCTCACGAAAGACCACATCACGGGACAGAAATAACCTTTTTTCAGCCAAATCATATACCTTATACCCTTTGCTTCCTGATGCATGATCGAGGAAAACACATCTGATTGCCCGAGGTGAGAACTTATGCTTTCCTGGTGACAGATTGGATGCATAGCATAAACATCCAAATATTCTCATGTGCTCCAGATTTGGCATTTTCTTGTACAACACCTCATGTGGACTGGACCAATTAAGAACTGCAGATGGCAACCTGTTGATAATATATCCGGCTTCCAGAATTGCCTCCCCCCAGAACTGAATTGGCAGAGATGCCCTGAATAAAATGGCTCGTGCAACCTCAAGAATATGTCTATGCTTCCTTTCCACCAATCCATTCTGTTGTGGTGTATACGCCATACTCCTCTGGTGCAAGATCCCCAAGTCAGATAAAAGTTGCTGGCACGCCCGGCTCATGAACTCAATGCCATTGTCGCTTCTCAATATCCCAAATTGTGCGTTGAACTGGGTCTTTGCCATCCTGAAAAATTGTGTGAGCAAGTAAACAATATTTGATTTATTTTTCATTAGATATATCCATGTCCCTCGACTATAGTCATCGACTATAGTTAGGAAATAAACCACACCAGAGAGCGATGGTCGAACAAATGGACCCCATATGTCCGTGTGTATAAGCTCAAAGCATCTAGTGGTACTCGGTGTATGAATGGGAAAAGGAACTCTTACTTGTTTTGCTTTGTGACATGCATCACAAGGCACAAAAGACTTTGATTCATTCAATCCTAGTTGAGACAAAACACTGCTTGGGGTATGACCCAACCTGTCATGCCATTTGCATGAGCTTACAAAAGTACTAATCAAAATAGTATTACTATGAGGAAGGTCTTGAGCTGGTCTTCCCATTTTCGGCAGGTTCTTTCTGGATGGTGGATGGAGGAGATACAGCCCCAAGGTTTCTTTCCCAACAGCCAAAATGTCTTTAGTCTTAAGGTCCTGTATTAGACAGTAAGAAGGGTAAAAAGAGAATGAAACATGCGCAGCTTTGCAGAGTTTAGAAACAGACAGCAAATTGAATTTAAAATCAGGGATTAGTAGAGCGTTCTCTAGAACCAGATGTTTATTTAATGCAAACTTCCCAACAAAGAATGCTTCTGATTTGGTACCATCTGCCTGATGAACAGGCAAAGATCTGCGTGTTGACTCCACATCACTTAGGATGCTTATGTCTTTGCATATATGTACTGTTGCACCAGTATCTACGATCCATGTGTCCTCAGGTAAGTAAGGTGCAACAGATAAAGCCTTTAAATAAATTTTACCAGTACATTCGGATTCATCCACAGCAGGCGCAACTGGCCCAAGTTGTAGCACGTCTTTGAGAGCCTTTGAAACCTCCATTCTCACCATTTCTTGCATGCTAGTGGAGGCATTCGCATCTGATATATCCAGGGGTGACTCCAGGACTATGTTTGCCATGTGACCAGAATTGTGAAACATCCTTGAGCTTCCTTGTGCACCCTTCAAACGATAGCAATTAGCCATGGTGTGGCCCGTCATCTTGCAGTTCTCACATCTTCGCAGTTTATAGCAGTTAGTGACAGAATGCCCCATGACTCCACAATGGTCACATTTCACCTCTCTGCACAATTCCTTTCTCAACATATCCAGCTACATTTGATCTTTGTCCCACAGACATCCACTTGCTACCAGGACCCTTATAGTTTACTCCTTTCGCAACCATTCCATGATCTGCGAACACCAGGCTCAAGCTGTTCGCCTTCAGTGTCTCCTCTCGTTGCTGCTCCACTGTCAGGATAATTGAAAAAATCCTATTCAGACTCGGGAAAGGTTCTGTTGCCAGTATCTGGGTGGTCACCTGTTCATACTCACTATTCAGTCCAAAAAGGAATTGCATGCTCTTCTCTTCCTCATCAGCCTCCACATTACCAGGCAACACTGGTCTCATATACTGCAACTCATCCCATAATCCTTTCAGTTTGTTAAAATACTTAGTAACGTCATCTGACCCTTGCTTCAAATTTGCGATCTCTCTTCTAAGTCTGAATACCATTGGTCTGTTACTCTGCCCTAGGCTCTCCTTCAATTCTGCCCAGAGCTCCCTCGCGCTGTTGGTGGTGTACTGAAATCCAGTTACAACTTCCGCATCTATGGAATTATATATCCATGATGCAACCATCAAATTCGCTGCTTTCCAGATCTGATACTCTTCAGATAACTCATCCGTCGGAGGTACAAAGTTTGGGTCAATCAGCTCAGCCTTCCGTTTGGCTCCGTGGGCCATCTTGACAGCTCGGCTCCAAGTGTGATAATTCTTCGTTGTCAACAACACTGAGACTAGCTTCATCCCTGGTTCATCGGAATCGCGAAGCTGGAGACCCCTGTAGGCTGGCTTAGGGTTTTTCTTATCCTCCTCCAATTTCCCAGATTTATCTCCCATTGAAACCGTATTTCACCAGATTTCGAAAAACAACAGCAGAAAACGCAGCAGATCTATAATCCAGCAATAATTTTGCAAACCAAGATAGAAATTTAGAAAACGAACCGTCGCTCCGATACCATGTTGAAGACCTGTACTTCTAATTAGAATGCCATAAATGAAAGATTATAACCACACTCAAAGGTTACCAACAAGAAACACCTCAAATTCAAACTCAATCCCTACAAATGAAACGGAGGGTTTCGAGCCGTAGAGAACATGGTAACCACAATGTGATTTTTCTACCTACTCTTACACTGTCGCAGCGTAAATATATATACAGGCTATTGGGCTATTGGGCCATTGGGCCAGTTCTCTCTAAAATGATCCTACAGTTTTGAGCCTAATACTCGGTTTTCCAACATAATTGGCAATACTGGACAGATGATCGGCAACAAAGAACGAGTTTTTATTATAAGGCGAAGGCAGCAGTTTCCCATATTTGTTGTCGACACCAATTATTTCATGTACTTTAAGAGCTAAAAGTAAAGCATCAGGATTTCCAACTTCAGCAGCTCCTGCAAACCATTCCTCAAGACCAGGTGCTTCAAGTACGTGATTCAGCACGGTCTCAGCAGGCAACTAAAATTAAATTTAAATCACAGTTAAAGAGATAATAACAAGTCAGCAGGAAACTAAAAAATTCATGTGTTGGTTGATTAAAATTTTTCAAATTTCAAAACCTCCCGGGCACAGAACCCAATGTATCCATACCGACCAAATTTTCGATCGATTTTCCGATCAAACTGCAATCCAACTCCGACATCCAACAAAATATAACTCCGATACACAAGTGATAAGTACCCTTTCGGCGCATTGAGTAGCGAAGAAGCACGCTCCGGTCCCAATTCTGCTACCGCCGAAAAGAGTGGAGGAGCTCCAATCCGAAACTACTAAACTGTTCAGGCACCGCATTGAGTGGCAGAGACAGCTCTTCGGTCCCAAATCTGTGTCCGCGAGGTGCACGTACCGGAAGTTAATGTCGTCGAGCTCTTAATGGATCGGCAAGGCAAAGTAATCGTAAACCCGCAGAAAAACCAAAAAGATGGAAATCAAAACCGCCAGTCAAGTGCCATGGGAGAAGGGCCCTCAAGCAGTGCACACACAGAGGGGCACGCCCCCAAAGCTAACGATTTAGCTGAAATTGATTGTGCAGAACTTACTCTGGATGGGAATATTGCGCAGAACAATGAAACTCCCTGGACACTCGTGGAGAACTGTCGTCGCGGCAAAACTGTACAAGCTCCGGAGGCTAAACCAGCAGGAGTAAAGGAAAAGGCTTTACCCAGGAAGTTGCCATTTTTTATTGAGAAATTGCGTTCAAACTCTACTTCCTTCTTTATTTCTAACTTTCCGCAGAACTGGACAATTGCTGAGATGTGGAAACTATTTGCCACATATGGGAAAGTATATGATGTTTACGCCCCTCCACACCTTGAACTGGAAGGTAAGCGTTATGGTTTTGTAAGATTTGACAAATCGTTGGATACCTCTTTGCTTTTGCAGGCATTGAAACATTGCAGGGTGGGCGAGTACACGCTAAAAGTTAATCTTGCAAGAGACTCTGGGAAGATGGACAAGCAGGAACCTTTGCTGGTACAGCCACATGGCAAAGCATAGCCGAACAATCAAGAAGTGGTGGATATTATAGAATTCAACCCGTTGCCAGAGGATCTACAATGGCTAGACACTTGCTTGATTGGTACACCAATTCCGCTCTTGGACTTAGACACGATCACACAAAAGCTGGCTCAAAGTAACTATCAGAATAGCTCAGTCGTTCGTCTGGAAGGGGGGGAGCTCCTATTCAAAATGGGAACTGAGGAACTAAGGATGAGGCTATTAAATGATCTAAAGACCTAGGAACTGATCTGCATATACAACTTAAGGCCTTGGAAAACCATTAATGGAAAGATAGTTCGACCCGCCTGGATTCGTATTACTGGAACACCACTTCACTGTTGGACTGATCAGTTTTTTAGGGAAGCTGCTACAAAATTGGGAGAGATTGTGCAGATAGATGCTAACACAACACAAAAAACTGAGATGTTATTCGCCCGGCTCCAGATTCTCACGCACTGGAAGGAATCAATCACTCACAAATTGCGAGTTAAATCTGGGGAGGAACACTTTGAAATTTGGATTGAAGAGGAAATGAATGAGCCCCGAAAGAACTGGCACCAAAATAATGGTCGGAAAAATCACTGGCGTGTGGTGAATGATAAGCAAGGTGCTGGCAAGGTAAACATGAAAGAGCAGGATTCACTATGGCCAAACCTTCCTGGAAAAAACGAGCAAGCCAATATACCTCTTCAAAAAAACAATAGGGTAACAGCAGACATGGAAGCTATGGATAAATCTGGGAAGAGCCTTACCCTAACATCTGGAAAAATCACGGATAGTGTACTACTTGGTCCGGAGGAAGAAGCTATAGAGCCCGGGAGCTCACTGGCAATGAACATGTGTAGGCAGCCTACGACAGGAATTTCTGAGGAGAACTTTTTAAATGAGAATTTGGCTGATAAAAGTACGGAATTAACTATAAGCCTGGAGAAAGATACCATGGATACGACGGAGGAAAGCGGTCTTGATGAGATCTGCTTGGATGAGAATATAGAACCTACAAGGAATGATTCTGCAGCAACTAATCCACTTATGTCAGGAAATGTAGACCTGGATTCTGTCTCAGCAGAGACTGCCACTAGTGCAAATATACTTCCCGGAGATGTCCACAATGAAACATTTATGGCACTGTTAGACAGGCAACACTCTGTAGCTGGAATTCTTAAATTTCCCTTGACAGGATTCAGGCCAGGAAGCTCCTACCAATCCTCACCTATAGCCAGAAATATCTTATCACGATCTAAGGCGAGCTTAGCAACTATGCAGGGAGAAGCCAATGTGGACAGTGAGTAGAATGGAGAGTTTGCCACACCGAACAGATTACATATTGATAATCCTAACTTATCTGATGATCCTTTCGGGCTACAACGCATTTTAGACTTAACTCCGACAACACTGGAAAGGGCACGGTGTGGGGAGTTTGACCCCATCCTGAAATCTACAAAAAGACTCCTCCTTCTAACAAAACGTATCCAGAATTCATTGCAGGAAGGAAGGGAACAACCGGCACCCCGTCTGGATGCTGGCATATTGGAAACCCGCTATTTGGATGCTAGCGTATTGGATTCTTGCCATCGAATATGCTTCTCACCCTTACAGAAGGACGTGCAAGTACAATTGCAGTAGAAGTAGAAACTGAGCCACGAAAGCTATGAGAAATTGCATAGCAGTTGGGAGTGACATATGACATTCCAGATAATGAAATGGTCCAGATACTCTCTGAAATGGATAATGAAGCAGTTGAGAAGGCGGCCCAAATTATTAACACAGAACCAGCGACACCATCTCCAATCTAATGAAGATTGTCTCTTACAACACCAGGGGCCTGAACACATCTATAAAGAAATCAGACTTAAGGAGGATAATTCGAACACTCAAGGCTGAAATGGTATGTATACAAGAAACAAAAATTGAGGAACTCAATCTCAGAATATGCAAGAGTGTATGGCCGGATGAAGCATTTGGTTATTACCACCAGAACTCAGTTGGAAGCTCAGGCGGCCTGATCTGCATTTGGCAGAGAGCACAATTCATCCTTACGGACTCATATATGGGAAGAGGCTTTATTAGAGTATCTGGATTATGGGGAGTGCATCAGATCAAGATAAATATGATCAACACCTATGCTCCTGCTTCCATACTGGAAAGGAGAGAATTATGGCAGAACCTAGCAGCACAAATCCAAATTAATCATATTGGTGCCTAACATGGGACTTTAATGCAGTCAGAAATGTAGAGGAAAGAATGAGTCTTGCTGCACCAAGAGTGAGGGAAATGATCAACTTCAACACCTTTATACTAGAAAACAAACTGATTGACCTGCCGGTTTAGCAGCGGAGCTACACATGTTATGGGGGACGGGGAACATCCTGCAGCAAAATTGATCGTTTTCTATTGAGTGAAAGTTGGTATAATCAATGGCCGAACTTATTTCAACATGCGATAGAAAGATCCTGATAAGTTGTTTCTAGGCCAACTTATTTGTACTATTCTTATCTATTTATTGTTAGAATTTAAATATTTTTCCACCATTTATAGTCACTAATAGCATCTTTTTGAGTTGTAGGTATTCTGGACCAAACAAGAGCAAAACCAGACTGAAATCGGGACAAAATAGCAATTTTCCTATATTCACATTTGGGCCCCCAATTTTCCTGAAATTACATTTTTGCCCCACTGCATTAAAATGGAAAAAAATCCAATCTTGAGGAGGGGGCCGAACAGTAAAAAAGGGGTCAAAGAAGAGGAAAAAAAAGCCCCATCTTTTCACTAGTGGGCGATTAAGAAGAAAAATAGAGAGGAAGTGGGAGCCTAAGAGCAAAAAAAAGTGGAGAAATCTTTATTAAGAAAACTAGCCAAACAGTAAAAAAGAAGAAAAGGGGATTCGTTCCCATATTTGAAGGCTACGGCTGCACGGCCAAAAGAGGAGAAAAGAATGGGAGGAAAAGGAGAAGAAAGAAGGAAGAAGGAAGAAAGAAGAAAGAAAAAAGAAGAAAGAAGAAAGAAAAAAGAAGAAAGAAAAAAGAAGAAAGAAAGAGGGGAAACCGGATACAAAATCTTACCGAACAAGCGATAGGGGAGAATTCCGATCTTCTTTTTGTATTTCTTTTCTTGCGTTCTTTGGGTGTTGGGAAACAAGAAATTGATCCTGTGAACATCCGATTTTTGTGATTTGGAGATTGAATTTTCTACTCTAGTTTTCATGAATTCTTG
>JAOYMZ010030945.1:0-16662 GCA_025802335.1 Pinguicula primuliflora | reverse complement strand
ATGTTTTTAATTAATTTTTGGTATGGGGGGGGTCCAGGTCTACTCCCTAGGGTGGTGGGGCAGGTCTGACCCGCCCCGCCCCACCCTATTGCCAACCCTACAGTATCACATGGCACCCAAAGAGTTGGCGGCATTGAAGGTACAACAACAAGAGCTAATAGATTGCGGTCAGATTTGACCAAGCGTGTCCCCTTGGGTCGCACCGGTGTTGTTCGTGCGCAAGAAAGATGGTACTCTATGATTTTGCATCGACTATCAAGAACTCAACCAGGTCACCTTCGCAATCAGTACCCACTGCCCTGAATTTACGATTTGTTTGATCAGTTAGCAGGAGCGAGTGCATTCTTAAAGATAGATTTACGGTCGGGATATTACCATATGAAGGTACTGAATGAGGATGTAAGTAAGACGATATTTTGCACGCGGTATGGCCACTTCGAATTCTTGGTTATACCATTCGGGTTGACAAATGCTCTTGCAGTCTTTATGAACCTCATGAACAGGGTATTCCATTCGTACATCGATAAATTTGTGGTAGTCTTCATCGACGATGGACTCGGAGGCACATGCTGATCATTTGGGTATTGTCTTGCAAAAACTTCGAGATGAGTCACTATACGCCAAGTTTTCAAAATACGAGTTCTGGATCAAGGAGATAGCATTCTAGGGGCATGTGATATCTACCGAGGGAGTGGCAGTAGATTCAAGCAAGATTGAATCTATTAACTCCTGGCCCGCACCCAAAACAGTTGGAGAAATTCGGAGTTTCCTTGGATTGTCAGGGTATTACTAGAAGTTCATTAAAGAATTTTCTAAATTTTCCTGACCACTCACGAGGCTGATGCAAAAGGGAATTAAATTCCAATGGGATGGTTTTTGTGCACAAGGATTCGAAGACCTGAAATAGAAGTTGATGACCACTCAAGTACTCGTGTTACCAAAGGAAGAAGAGGACTATGTGGTGTACATTGAAGCCTTAAAAAATAGGCTTGCGTGCGTATTGATGCAGGGGGAGAAAGTTACAGCATATGCATCTCGACAGCTGAAGACGTATGAGCAAAACTATCCCACACATGACTTGGAACTGGCAGCAGTGGTCATTGCACTTCAAATTTGGAGGCACTGCCGGTACGGGACAAAGTGCACAATCTACACGATTCACAAGAGCTTACGTTATATCTTCACTCAAAAGGAGCTCAATATGCAACAACGCAGGAGGATGGAGCTAATAAAGGACTATAATATCGACATCCACGTACCATTCAGGGAAAGCCTACCGGGTAACTGACGCACTCAGTAGGAAAGGAACAACATACATGTTCGTCCTACTCCTGCGCGATTGGGACAACATGGATGTGGAAGTAGTGGACTCCATCTCGGCTCAGATGGCGACATTAAGCGTGGAATCCAGTCTTGTTAACTGGATAAGGTAGTCTCAACAGGCAGACATGAATATACAAAGGGCACTGAAGACTAAAAGTGTAGACAAGACCGATCATCAGATTACCTCTGACAGTAGATTCTTGAAGCATGATCAGACTTGGATACCGGATGATTCTGCCCTGAAATAGAGTCCAAAAAATACTATCAGTTGCAACCGTAGATGCGTATCCACACGTAACCTCCCTGATATGTAGAGACTGGAAAATACTACTAGCTACAACTACAAATGTGTATCCACACGTAACTTCCGTGGTACGCAGAGGCCAGAAAATACTGATTGTGTCTCTCTACCCCCATGTATGGCGAAAGCCAACTCTATAACACTCATCCCCCATAAATGATGAGAATCGCAAGGTAACTTATGGCTCTCTACTCCCACACATGGGAGAGAGCTACCTGCATCAATTCTCAAAACTCATCTATGGGAAGGAACGAAACAAACCCATCACACAGTGATTATCCATCCTCATAGATAGATCCATCGAGTCCTTCTCACTCGAATCACCCAATGCATGGGCTATAAATCTGACGAGAACAATCAATAAAAGTCAATGCATAAGATATACATAATAACAATACATCACAATGTAATTTTTACGCATGAAAAAAGAATCAGTCAACAATGAATAACTCATCAATAACACGAAATGGAAAAAATAAATGAACAAATCATCATAAATAGAAACCACAGTTCCTAAATCGTTGGTTGTAATCCTATTCATCAACGACCACCCTTCTTGACTATTCTTTTGTGAATGGATCCACCAAGTTTTTCTTGGACCTGACAAACTCCAAAGTAAGTCACCATTCTTCAGTAATTACTTAATCACTTCATGTCAAATCCAAAATGTGTCTTTTCTTTCCATTGTACACATTGCTCTTAGCTACTCCGATAGCTGACTGTTAATCCAAATGGATAGACACTAGGGATGTCTTTCCCACCACATCGGCAGGTCATTCAATAGATTCCTCAACCACTCTGCCTCTTGTTCAGCTAACTTAAGTGCAATTAGTTCTAGTTCCATGCAACAACGAGCAATACATGCCTGCTTTAGAGACTTAGAAGATATCACACCTCCAGCAAGAATGAAGACATATCCACTAGTCGAGCTCACCTCATTATTATCAACAACCCAGTTGGAATCACAATAGCCTTCCAATACTTCAGGGAATAGACCATAATTCTGATACCAATCTATGGTACCTTTCAAGTACATGAGTAGACGACGCAGAATGCCTCAAACTGACTTGCTTTTGGTTGAACTCACTACCAGAGTGGCTTTAAAAGGTAGGAGGGACAGATTACTTGATAACAGCCTTAGCCTAACCTAAACAATAATAATAAAAAAGAAGAAGGTAGGATTAGCATTACTGACGAATATCAAAACAAACCATAAGGCTCGATAGACCTGATATTGCTTATGTAGTGAGTAGACTTGGTCGATATACTCACTATCCTAGTATTGATCATTGGATTGTTCTTGAGATGCCGCAATACCCAAGTTCTCCATTAGGTGAACAGACGAATCATACGGTGTCCGAACAGGCTCAATATCATAATGATCAAATCTTTTGCACCTTCTCAATATAGTGAGATTGACAAAGAGTAATCTCTTACCGAGTTCTTCCAAGCTTTACTCCCCAAATCACATCTTCCTCTCCTAGATCCTTCATCTCAAATTTGGATGACAAGAATTTCTTAGTTGCAACTATCGCCTCTATTCTTCTACTGAAGATCACCGTATCATCAACATATATACATATGTGAACATAGTATGATCCAAACATCTTTGAATAACGCACAAGAGTTAGAGACGTTTACTACATACCCATTCCTAATCATGATAGAATTAAACTTTTCATACACTGCAGAGGTGCCTGTTTTAGTCCATAGATACATTTCAGTATGGTTGGCAATTCGGGCCCACCCTCGGCGGGTCGGCCCAAATCCACCTAGGTGGGTCTACATCGGGTTTGGGTCGGGTCCGGGGCAGGGGCGGACAACCCAACCCATCCCTACATAAATATATAATGATTTTTTTTATTTGCAATTTTTTATACTCTAAACAATATTTTTTTTGTAATATTTCTTAAAAAATATTTTTTTCGGGTATGGGACGGGTTTAACCTAACCCGACCCGTGAACCCGTTCTCCATGGGGTGGGGCAGGTCTGTGGCGGGTCTGACCCGCCCCGCCCCATTGCCATCCCTAGATTTCAGAAGTCTACATACTTTTCCCTCTTGTCTTGAACAATAAAACCCTTTTTGCTTTGTCATGCAGATCTGCTCATCCATATCTCGGTTAAAATAATACCGTCTTAACATCCATCTGATGGATGAACTTATCATGCGATATTGAAAACAATACTTATTAATCCACAGGCCATGTTCAGCCTACAGTTTTGAGTAGTTTTTCTCAAAACTGTACAACAAAATAATGTTCTCAATCCTCAACCTAGATACCATTCCCTCGAGCAATATTGAAGCAATATTAGACAAGAATGAACAAGTTCTTACATTCGCAGTCTTCATTCTTGAAATCTCAAGCCTCAACCAAGATACGTTTCCGATTTCCCATTTTTAGTCATGATTCTTGAAAGTTGAATGAAGAATTGAACAAAGAAGACGGAACTCGGAAGATGGAAGTCATCTCTTTTCCTGATATTAGTGATAGGGCCAATCCGGCTTGAACTTGAGAGTCTCACTGACAGGCCTAGGCCGGGGACACGAGACTGGACCCTGGACTATTTGTTTTTAATTTGTTTTTTGGCGGACCTAAAATCGAACTTAGCGTGTAGCTCGGGCACCCCCTATATAGGGCCGCCCTTGTTGCAGGCCAACTGATGTATATTTTATTATTTTTACGTTTCAACATCAAGCTTTAATAAAGAGCTCAAACATTGACTTTGGGCCCGTCTTTGTAAATTTAAGGACCAAATCATCAAGGGTCCGTTTACTTGACAGAATAAGGTGGTATTATGTGTAATACTCGGTTTACTACACAGGAAAAAAATAGTGGTCAAACCGAATTATGTCGCACACATTTTTGGAATTAATTTGGGATCCAGACCTAAAAATCAATTCCACAAAATAGATGGAATTGATTTAATCCCATAATCCAACTTCATATTCAACCTCTATATTCATACAAATTACATCAAATTGTCATCGAGAGTTAAATGTCCCCGTCAAACGAATATTTGGGAAAAAAATCAGAACTCAAAAACCCTATAGACCATTTTCATGCAATCAAGAAATCGTGTAGCCAAACCGAAAATCAATGACTACATACGAGTTAACGCACCTAAAGTAAACAGATTACATGTGTTAATTGTTCGGATTAATCTGGAGTTGATTATGCGTTCAATACATTGCATTGTGCATGTACTGAACTTATACACCCGCGTGTATATATTAATGGGTGTAATTGGAAACAATGGTAGTAAATTATTTGCCTTATAGACTCTTGATTAACTGAATGATGAGTACGACCGTGCTAAAGCTGTTACATTGAGAAGAGACAAACACGCAATTAGGGTTAGCAATTTGGACCCGCTCCGAAGGTGGGCCTGGGTGACCCGCTCCGAAGGTGGGTCTGGGTGACCCGCTCCGAAGGTGGGTCTGGGTGACCCACCCCAGACCCACTCAGTCCCTTAATTAATATATAAATATTTTCTTATTTGTAATTTTTTATACTCTAAACATTATTTTTTTAATATGTTTTTTTGTAATATTAGTTATAAAATATTTATTTTCGGGTATGGAGCGGATCTAACCCGACCCGACATGTGAACCCAATCTTCATAGCCGTGGGGTAGGTCCGGGTTGCCCCGCCACCAGGGTGAGACAGGTCCGAGTCCGCCCTTTAGGCAAGCGGGGCGGGTCTGGGGCAACACCTCCAATATATAGTCTTAATCCGAAGAGCCAACGACAATCTGAGTTTGTTGCTAGAATGACTAGTGGGTCTACCTTAGAATGTTTTAACAATTTAAGAATGCATAAGGAAACATTCAAGAAACTTCTAAATCAGTTGGTAGATGGGTGGCAAAAGCATAGTAAGCGTGTGCTACTACACAGGCTACAATTTTTCTGCGTTTACTGGGAATCATTACAAAGTTAGGATTCTTGTAACAGACTTCGAAACAATTTTAGAACTGCTAGCAAATGTTTTCATGGAGTGTTAGAAACTGTACATCGACTATCAAGCCATTTCCATTCCACATCCAAATCTGTGAGCGAAGGATGCTCGGATGGAAGGTTCAAATATTTCAAGGTATGGGACCTCATCAATTCATCCCCTAAACTTAATGTGCTGGTTAGTGTGAGGACTGATGTTCCTCTCATTATCATAGGGCTGTTTGGGTGCTTTGGATGTATATCCCCTGCCATGCACCTGTGGATGACTCAGGAAGGTACAGAACGAGAAAGGGTCACAAAGCGTTTAACGTGCTTGGTGTGATTGATACAACTGGAAAGTTTGTTTACGTAGCATGCAGTTGGGAGGGATCTACCGCAGACAATAGGGTATTGTATGAGTCACTGACTAGGGTTCTTGGCTTCAGGGTGCCACAAGGTAACTATTGTGTGTGATGGTGATTCTTATAGTTCACATAACCGATCTGTGGCTAATGGATCTGACACATGTAGGTAACTATTACCTATACGATGATGGCTACACCAGTGGTGAGGGATTCCTAGCTCCTTATAGATCCACCAGATATCATTTAAAGGAATGAAATTTCGGTAACAGACGTCCTCAAAATCCCTAGGAGTTGTTTAATATAAGACACTCTTCCGCTCGGAATGTGCTTAAGAGAGCATTCAGGATATTGAAAAAAAAATTTGCGGTCTTGTACACTGCAACCTACTATCCTTTAGAGATACAGAATAAGATAGTGATAGTATGTAAACTATTGCACAACTACATTACTGCAAACATTTGCGAGTAAACTTGTGTTGTACTAACTGTGAACATCTGCAAATATTTGGGTTGTACTGATTGTGAAGCGATCTGGAATAATCAATATATGTTTGATATTAATAAGTTTGTTAATAATGTCACTATAATCAGGATTATGGAACCAACTAATGAAAATGTGCAAGCCAAGAAAAAAACTATCATACAACCCACCTCGAAGCAATGGTAGTAACAATAGCGACCAAGGAGTCCACAGATCACCCAAAAAACATAGTGCACCGGTACGGAACATAAGAATTTATTTCAGCCTACTTAAAAAGTACACTCATAAAGGCAGTAAAAGTTTGTATAAAGGAAGGATTCAGATCAGAGAACAGTTTTCAAAAGAGATTCAACGGGAAAGTGTGTCTTCCTCATCACATAAGAGGTGCTTGAAAGTCAAGTTATCAACCATAAGGTCCAGAACAAAATCTAGGTGTGGAAGAGCGAGTACAACTTGATGAACGACTTTTTAAATCTTAGTGGTTCTGTGTTTGACTCAGATTCCATGTAGATCATAGTTGACGAAGAACTGTGGAGCGAAAGGATGGCGGTACAACTAGTAGACGTGCATTGTCATATATGTTTTCGTACGTAATGATGAATCCTTTTTTGTTATATTTTGTACAAGATAGCATCAAATATAAAAAATTGATGAATAGGAAATGGATATGGTATTACTACTGGTGTGACATTTTTAGTAACACAAGGGTCACTGGTGCCGGTATGTACGACTACAATGGAGCTCGAAGTGCAACATCAGATTCAGCAAGCTGTGTTGTTCCTTTAATGTGGAGTTACACGACCTGTTGGATAATGAAACTGACGAACCAACTGAAGAACCGCTTGAGGAGACAAATGAAATGCTTATCAATATGAATGTGTCACCGCCTCATTATATACCACCAGGAAAACGGCCAAGGAAGAGCAGTGGACGTAGGACACCCAAAATACCAAATGTTGGATCTGTTTGCATCAACAGCCTTACTGAAGATCCCAAAAAGCAGGAATTTATGAATGCACTTAAATCCTTCCAAGTGAATCAAATGGATGAATTTATCGCGAGGAAGAAAATTGTGACTGATCATATTAGGTAGGATTTGACTGATTTAGGACTAGACAGTATGGAGGTAAATAGCAAGATGAAAATTGTAAAGGAGGTTACAACTAATCCCGCATCTATGACAAGGTGGAAGATCATATCACTTGAATAAAAGAAGCAGTGTGTGGACAGTGCTAGACTGAATGTGTGTTTTATGTTCTCCTTGATTAGATTAACTTTATAAGCTGTTTTATTTAGAATAAACTTGTGTTCTTGTTCATGAGTTGCTATGTTTTAAGTTGTTTTAGAAAGATGAAGAGTTAACATTAACGGGTAAAAGGAAAGAATGACCATTAACATGAACAAAATAAAACATCAGAATATAGTCATTGTCCAAACAAAACCATTGTTGCCAAAAAGAGGACCACATTTACAAGTCAGCAAGCAGACCAAAAGGATAACATCATCATCAAAATAAGGATGACACTATGACATGAAATCTGAAGAAGGGCGTGACATAATTCAGAAGTCATCCTCATCATCGTCATCTTCTTCATCCTCATCCTCTTTATCAGGTTTAGAGTCCTCCTCCTCCTCCTCCACTTCCTCATCAGGATCAGAGGGGTAGGATGAAGGTCCCATCATGGTTGAGGTGATCTTTCACGAGTCAACACTTTGTGGACTTGTAGGGGAGAAGTGGTAGGAAATGTCAGTGATGGATTGTTCAGATGCCTCCCTGGATCTATCGAAGTCAGACAAGAACTCTTCAGGCATGCCTGCGTTGAAAGCTCTTTTGATAATATCCTTTTTAGCTTTCACATTTGCTTTCTTCTCCTTCTCTTGCTTCTT
Source organism: Pinguicula primuliflora (assembly GCA_025802335.1). Lineage (NCBI taxonomy): Eukaryota > Viridiplantae > Streptophyta > Magnoliopsida > Lamiales > Lentibulariaceae > Pinguicula > Pinguicula primuliflora. The sequence continues at coordinate 8,371 of JAOYMZ010030945.1, read as the reverse complement.
AGCATCTGCACCCCCTTGCATTTGATGACTTCCTTCTTGCGTCTCTCCTCGATGTTAGTCTCCCAAGCCAATAGCTTCTTCTGCTCATCTATTATGTTTGCTCATTCAGTAAACTATGCCTGATAATCATTCAGAATTATGTGATAACATGATGGGATAATTTTGTAATATGCAATATATCCCAACACAAGAATATTATATTTACTCACATATGTAGACTAAACATAGTTAGTCCATTAAGCAACACATAGTATCAAAATCATAAAAACACATGCATCACCCTGATATCATATGAAATCGCAATTAATTATACATGTAATGCTAAATCTACAACTATGCAAAACTATAGCAAAATTCATGCAAAGATGATATCTTTAACACAAACATACTGTTGCATCGTCATTCTTTACGAGGACTTGCCATGCTGGAGGCAAAGATTCCGATGGTTGCTCGACTACAGGCAGAGGAGAGTTTGAGAATGGGACAATAGGAGAGTTTCCAAAACCCTCCTCCAGTTTTGTCCTTGGAGATTCAAACCTTGCATCGTTTACGTCCACCGAGGCTAGAACAGATGACAATTTTTCATCATTAGTTCCTTCCATTTCGAGTTTGTCAAAGGGTTGTAGCGCCTTGTAGAGGGTGGTGTATTCGAACAGGCGAAAGACACTTAAAGAAGGCGAATCACACATATACTGTAAAAAATTTGTTGGAAGGTATATTAATAATTTCACCTTATTTCACCTTATTTTTAAAATTCAGTAAACTTTGGCGAATTATTGCTAAATATGAGATTGCATTTTATAGAATTGATGTAAATGATGAGTTTTTATACGCTGACCCCAAGCTTAAACTTTCACCCTCAAGTCTCACACACAGTAAAACCCCCGGAGCCATGGCGTTGTCGAAACTCGCATTTCTCAGTCATCTCAACAAAGCCCTAGCAAATTCCGGTCGTTTGCTGGTTCACGCGCCACCGCGAGCCTACGCCCCCATCCGTCTTTTCGCATTCGCCACTCCGGAAGAAGCCGCTGCGGATCGGCGCAAACGCAAACGCCGACTCCGTATCGAACCTCCCCTGTCCGCTCTTCGCCACCAGCAGCATCAGCGACTGCGACCCGCTCCTTCTCTGTATACACAAAATCCTAACGCACCTAAGGTTCCAGAGCCTGTCTCCGTTCTCACCGGCAGCAGGCTTAACCTTCATAATAAAATCCTCGAGCTCATCCGCCAGAATGATCTCGAAGAGGCTGCGCTCCTCACTCGCCACTCAATTTATTCCAATTGCCGACCAACCATCTACACTTGCAATTCCGTTATGGCTGCGCAGCTGCGACAGTCCAAATATGCGGATCTCCTTTCCCTCCACAGGTTCATCACGCAGGCGGGAGTGGCGGCGAATGTCGTCACATACAATCTTCTTCTTACTGTTCATCTTGATTGCAAAAAGACCGACTTGGCGTTGGAGCTGTACAGGCAGTTAATGAACGGTGCACCGTTTAACCCATCTCCGACCACCTATCGTGTACTGATTAAAGGGCTCGTAGACAACCAGCAAGTTGAAAAGGCACTTCAAATTAAGGATGAGATGGAGGCATGTTTCAAACCAGATCCAACGATCTATTCCTATTTAATGTCGGGACAAGCAGAGGCGTCAAATGCTGAAGGTATTTTCCAGTTGTATGAGGAATTAAAGCAGAAAATTGGTAGTGAGGAGATTATTGATGGGGTAGTTTATGGGAATCTGATGAAAGGATACTTTTTGAAAGGAATGGCAATGGAGGCCATGGTGTGTTATGGAAAGGTTGTGGGTGAGGGTTCACCCATTAAGATGAGTCCAGTTGCATATAATTATGTTTTAGAGGCCTTGAGCAAGCATGGTAAGTTTGAGGAGGCATTGAAATTGTTTGAGAAGATGAAGAACGATCATGATCCTCCTAGAAAATTGACGGTAAACTTGGGGAGCTACAATGTTATAGTTAATGGGTACTGTGCTGAGAAGAGGTTTACAGAAGCCATTCATGTCTTTAATAGTATGGGGGAGAAAAAGTGCTCACCAGATATATTATCTTACAATGTACTGATTGATCAACTATGTAGTAACCATCACTTGGCCCAGGCGGAAGAGCTGTATATGGGAATGGGTGATAAGAAGGTAGTTCCTGATGAGTACACTTTTGTTACTATGATGGATGCTTGTTTCAGAGAGAATCGACCGGATGATGCAGCAACATACTTTAAGACGATGGTTGAATCGAAGCACAGACCGAATTTGTCAGTTTACAACCGATTGATGGAGGGATTGGTTAAAGTGGGTAAAATTGATGAGGCTAGATCGTTCTTTGAATTGATGGTGCCAAAGCTGAGGATGAATGATGATGCTTACAAATTCATCATGAATGCTTTGTTAGAATCTGGGAGGCCCGATGAAGTGCTGAAGATCATTGATGGAATGCTGAGGGAGGATCCAAATGATTTCACCGAGGAGGTAGAGGACTTCGTCAGGGATGGTTTACGAAAAATAGGGAGGGAAGATGAGGTGACAAATCTTAAATCCGACATCGAAAAAGAGAAGGCTGAGGCCGTGGCAAAAGCAGTTGAAGAAGCTGAAAGAGAAAGAGCCAGTGCCAGGGCTACGGTTGCATCTCTGTCACGAGAAGCTGCTGCCAGGATGGACAAAGTTACTGGAGAAGAATCAGAAGAAACTGAAGCGATCTTGCTGGTAAACAGGTAACAGCTTGATATGTTGCATAAGGGTCAATTGCTTTGAGGGTTATGTGCTAATTCTAATCATGACCGTTATATCAAAGTGTTGGATCATAATCTTGACAGATATGATTAGAATCCGTCACATAAGTCATTTATTTGGTACGGTAAGGTTACTCATGATGGCCAAGCATAAGCTCTATTTTTAAAGAGGATGATGCGCTACAATTTGGATGGATGTGTACTTCGTTCCAGTGCTTTTATGCTATAAATGCAATTGTTTAGTAACAGAATTCCTTGAATCAGTTTGTAAGCCTTTCAAAAGATCCCAGTGTAAGTCACAAATTCTGGATCTGCATCAGGAAAAGACCCAATTGTTCCAATAAATGGAATAGTATTGTTGAGGCTAAACAGTGCATTGCATGAAGCACAAAACTTCAAGTCCCGAATTTATCGTCCAGATTAAATTGTTACGGTCCCGGCTTCAAATCGTAATCGTTGGATGTTGATCTGACGGCAATGATGAGATGACCATTATTACAATCCGGGACCATAAGAATGGTAACCGGGACCATAATTTGGGACTTGAAAATCTCTAATGAGGACCTATACATCTCAGTGCAACGAAATTTCTCAGGAAGGGGAAGGGGAAGTTGAAGCTGACATTATTTGCAGTTAAATCTTTTGCCAAGGAAATGAAAGCTATTATTCTACAAGTTATCAAGCAGACCATACAGAGCTAAAAAAAAAGGCACAAGAAGTTTACTTCGAATGAAGGTTGCAATTAAGTACAGAGATTTGGTATGCAAACCCCCGTCTCTAGATTCTGTTGTTCCTTCCAAATTCTTCCTGTTACTCTGAGCTTCAGCTCCTTCCGGTCTCCTCCAGAGAAGAAGAGGGCCATGTTTCGTTGAATGATGAGACCATCGTGACTGTCCCGGACCTTGCGGTGGCTATCACGAATACTTCTTGGGGTACCTTCCCATATGAGCTTTCTGCCATTTGCACCTACCTCTAAACTGTAGCTGTAGTTGCGGGCTTCACCCTCATCGCCCATGAAACGGAGAAACGCCATGTAAACGGGGGCAGTTCCAAGCTGATATGCTTCAAAGTGGAGGCAGAAGTATTGTCCGAAACAATGGAATACCTACTCAAACAAAAAAGCAAGGAGCTTCAAGGTGCATTACCATAACAACAGGGAATGCAATAAAATGCTGAACTCACAGTTAACATCCACGTTGCGTTTTCGACTTCACGAGGATTTGACTTCACATAGCGGTGATTGAAGGTGCACCCAGTATGCATATCCACTTTATGGTCATCTCTCAAGTGAGTAACAAGATATGGAATGTCCCCAGTTACCATGCACTCGGATCCGGCATATGGACAGCCATATGGTCGGAAGTTACAAATTGCTTCATGCTTAAGTTTGCTATAATAGGGAAATATTTCCGGGCAGCCCAAAGAGCAATACTTGCAGGGAAGTTCTAGTGATTCAGCAACCTTCTCTAATGCTAAGCACCTGATATCACCAAGCTCTTGTCTACAAGTAGGGCATCTATTATGCACCCTTGTTTTGCAGGTGGAACAGAGAGTGTGGCCATTGTGACACTGCAGAACAGATGTAAGCCATTCAAATTATACATCACACAGGGGCTTACCAGCACCAATCTTCGATTGCTAGGCGGCCCCTGGGCCGAGCGGGCACGGGTCGCCCTGTGCACCACGCGGCTTATGGGCACCTGTTAGAACAATGCTAACTACCCCTTCCATACCCTTTATCTCTATATTTTGCTAGATTTCACTGCCATTGAACAAGGCAACAAGCACAGATTTTGAAGGATGGCTATTGCAAAAACAACCTCAACCATTAACTATCCCATATGTACAGACTCCAAATTTGAAATTCAGAGTCGGTAGATAACTCGACGATAATAAGACTTCGATATCATTTCAGTTCATTCCTGATGAGAAACATTTTATAACACAAACAGCATCTGGATCTACAACAAAAAAATGGTTTCGAATGTATTATTGGCACCGTTTCCATTCAGCATTGTATCAATCGAAATGCAATTCAGGGCAGAAAAAACTTAATAATGCAGCAGAAGTGTATCCATAGAACTCGAAAGCTTAGAGAAAACGCAAGAACGATGGGGGCATACCTGATGGATTGGTGGGTACATAGAGTTAGTGCAAACAGGGCATTCCAGCAACTCATGGACGCTTGTTGGGGTAAGTGCAGGCGTTACTTTTGAAGAATATTGATGCGGATGCGGATGGGGATGGCGGCCATTATGAGAATTTGTGGGAACTGATGACTGGACTTCATCTTCAATCCCATCTATTGAAGACACACAATCTACACTTTCCATGCCAATCGTTGTCATTTACTAATCTGGGTATCGTTGAAATCTCTGAATCCCAAACTCAGAAATCCAACATTACTCCAAAATCATAAAAAGAACTCAATCGCAATAATCCTGCTGTTGGCAGAACAACCCCAGAAATTAAAGCGTTGGAAGAAATATCAGAGACCCACTTTCAAGAATTTGATATTGACAGAAGCCAGAGATGCCCGTCTCCAAAAATCCCTTTTTTATCGTCTGATCTGCAATTGTTCATCAGTTTTCCCTCTTTCTAAATTTTTTTCTTCTCCCCTCGTTTTACGCGGTTTCTTTTATGAGGACTCAGATGATTGAAGGGAAGAAGAAATAAATCTGAGAAATAACAAGAAACAAAGAAAAATGGTGGAGATAAACAGGAGCTACTGATTCAAAACTCACAAAGGAAACGGATCATCTCATTCTCCCCTAAAGCAGGCTCCTTTTTCTTCTCTCTATTCCCTGTCGATGCGAGGAGAGAGAAACTAGGATTACCGTTGATTTTGATATAATTGAAGTTTGGGAGTTAATCCTACGGATACGAACGCGGCATACCTATTCTTTTAAAGCCATATAATTGTTGGTGGCGGTTGGAAAGCAAAAAGGAAAAATGAACTTGATTATCACCGGTTCCTTGTTATTTGTCACGAATCATAACCCTTGGTTATGAAAACTTTGGACCAAAGTTCTAGATAGAATCTGATCCCCATCTTTTTTTTTTATCCCTACCTCGATCCAGTAGTTCTTTTATATAGGTTAAAAACAAAATGGGTGGCATTGAATTGTTTGATCTTCTTGTAAATTAGTTGAAATTAGGGCTATCAACAAATGAAATTTTCTTTTAAATAGCTAAATCGAAAAAAAAATTCGTTCATTCTCAATTTTCGAGAGTATACAATTCCGATTAATCCAGAGTTCGAGCCAAAAACTCATCTAGATTAGGTTTGACAAATCACTCTTGGTAGGACTTGAACTCAAGACTCATTAGTCAGTAGTTCACCTAATTGTTAGCAGACCAAGATGTCTTGGTTACCAGCAATAAATGAATGGATGTGAGCCTAGATGGCAAACTAGCTGTATTCATCATCTGTCTGTTTGGCTAATGAGCTGTCCGACAGTATTATCTCTACCTTTACTATTTGCGGAGTTTGTTATTATTGAGGCAAAATTCATCTGCAGACTAACGAATGGGGTATTAGTTTGAGAATTTTTTACTGTGCCATAGAAATAAGATATTTTTCTCAAATTGTCACATGACGTTGATGTTACCTGCGTTCAAAGTTGGATGTTGGTGTCGCCTGCGTTCAAAGTTGGATGTTGGTGTCACTGGCATTCAAAGTTGGATGTCGGTATCGCCGGCGTTCAAAGTTGGATATTGGTATCACCAATGTCCATGTGTGTGAACAGTATCACCAGTTGTATTGAGACCATTCAACCTGTGATCCCTCGTTTTGATGACCATTACGACCACTGGAGTATGTTAACGGAGAATTTGTTGCGCTCCAAGGAGTATTCGAGTCTCATTGATCCTGGTCTTCGTGCAGAAGCTGGAGAAAAACAGTATGAGGAGTTCCAACTCAAGGATCTAAAGGCCAAAATTTTTTAATTCCAGGCCATTGATCATGGAATCTTGGAAACCATTCTCAAGAAGGGCACAACCAAAGACATTTGGGACTCCCTCAAGCAAAAATATCAAGGGACATACGGGTGAAGCTAGCACAGCTTCAGGCCCTTGAAAGAAAGTTCGAGGTACAACAGATGCAACCTGATGAAACAGACACCGGTTATTTCGACAGGACTCTTTCTAATGTCAATAAGATGAAGAGTCATGGATAACAGATGAAGGATGTGTTGATCCTTGAGAAGATTCTGCGTTCTCTAGCAGCTAAGTATGCCAATGTAGTATGTTCTATTGAAGAAGCGAATGATCTCGATTCTATGACCATTGATGAGCTGCAAAGTAGCCTTCTGGTGCATGAGCAGTGCCCCAGCAGACATACTGTTGATGAGCAAGCCCTTCAGATTACTTATGGTCGATAGGGAATGAGTAGAGGAGGTCCTAGAGGCAGAGGACGGGGATGAGGCAGAGGAGGTGTTTTCAACAAATCTATTGTGGAGTGCTATAGGTGTCATGCTCTAGGTCATTTCCAATGGGAATGCACCAAGCCAGATCGAGAAAGTCGCATGAATTGATGAGAATGTCAAATAGACTAATTAGAGTTATATATATATATATATATATATATTAGCCATAATTAAATACTCGAATGGCAAAACCGAAAATAACTCGTCAATCGATAAAACTACTACGCATTCGTGGTTAATCTGGATGAGGCATCCGCGCTCCAATAATCTTTTTTTGGTAAGTACGCGCTCCAATAATCTGTATTAAGTTAAGTATGGCATCCGTATTGTTCTATTCATGGCTGACGGCTACGCGCAAACTCGAATATCTCTGTCGGGCCCTTACCCTAAACCCTAAATCCTAAACCCTAATTACTTATTTATTTAAATACTTATCTCCAAAAAAATTGCGCGTGCAGTCTTTTCGTGAAATTCTTTCACGAAAGGGTTGATTGATAATGAGCATGAATCTGTCTTACTGAGGCATTCGTTCCTAACTCGACGAGTCGTGTCGATTTCGTCAAACGCATATTTTTGTCATTGTTAAAATTTTCGAATAGCCTAATCGAGACTAACACACTTCAGTCGCCCCGAGTCGCGTATTACAGAAAAAAATGTGCTTATTACAGGATAATTTTCGGAATTCCACGATTGTCCGAGGTCGGGATGCGTGCTGTGTTTGTTCCGAATATGCTATACGGGATATTTAATTATGGTATAGCAAAATTGTGGTGGGTTGTTTATTAATAAATGTTCAGAGACCGACGGCGTGACCGGACTTACCATGTATTACCAACGTGAATAGAACAATTGATTATGTGCTTATTACAGGATAGTTTTCGGAACAACGCTATCGAGATAACCACGATGGGTCACAGTCTTATCGATGGGTGTGTTGTTAATAGTTAATGGACCGACTTCAATTATCCGGGTGTACCATGTATTGTCATGATCCGACCGTCAAACGTCAATTATCCGGGCATACCACGCATTGTCACGACTTTAATTTAATATATAATTATTGTCAAGCTTAATGGGTCGCTAAGGGAACAATCAACAATGGCTGAAGCCCGGCCTAAAAGTAGTATCTGGAATCACCGCTTTGCAAAAAAAAAGGTATCTGGAATCACCACGTAGGTTCCCGCTTTACTCGTAGGTCG
>JAOYMZ010030934.1:0-16664 GCA_025802335.1 Pinguicula primuliflora | reverse complement strand
CGTTCGAAAGCCCACTCAAGAATTTTCAAACAGGGGCGAGAATTAAGGAAGACCCCGAAGGATGAGGATTCATTTGGTGAGTAAGTGTAAGGATTCGAGGCCGAGGGTTGTGGAAGAAGTGGTCAGTCGAGGGTTCTGGAAGGAAGAAGTGGTCAGTCGAGGGTTCTGGAAGGAAGAAGTGCGGAGGAGGCGATAACCATGGTTAGGCGGGTGTGAAACCATGGTCAGACAGGTAATGACGTAGCCAAACGACAATATTTGAGCGTTTTGTGAGAGGGTTGCTGTTGTCGTTCTGACGCAGCTTAATATATAGATGTAACTATAAACTTTTTTTATTTTTATTTAGACTTATTTATATTCTAACATTTTTTTTGGTAAGTACGTTTTTATTCATATGAACAGTATACACTTGTTGGCTCACTTTACCTAATTGTGTACATATAAAGCAAAATATTGATTCCTCGGTCCTCATCTTATCGGGTTTCAGCTGCTACACCTGGTTTCCCTAAATTAGCATTCGGGCTTGTCATTGTCCGCAACAATTGCATGATCTCTGGCCGGTAAAGGGGTATTCCGTACACAAAATTCAGGCGTTTGGCACTAGTTGCTGTAGCTAGAAGCTAGTTGTATGAATTTGTGAGCTGTGAAGATGAGCCAAAGCCGATTCCGTAAGTTTTCCAGCTGTTCTTCTTCTTTCCAGTCAATCCACTAAATACTTTCTCATTTATACCTCGCCATAGCTGCTAGGAAACAATCTGCCATAGAGCATTCCATAAGGCAGGTCTCCATTTGCGCGGTCGGCGCTGCATATGCTGATTCATGGGGTCGCCAGCAATTTGTGCCACAGCTACCGTAGAGTTCGACCATATGTATATTTTGTTCCATAACTGCCGCACGACTCCACATGCATGAAATAAATGAGCTTCTGTCTACTCATTCTGTGCACATAATGGGCATTCCATAGAGTTCATTTGAATTCCTCTACTGTGGAGATTAGCATGAGTGGGTAGTCATTTATGGAGAAGACGCCAGGTAAACGATGCAACTTTTAGAAGTAGAAATGATTCCAGACCAGGTCTGTATGGTCATTGTTATGTTCTGAGTCCAACATGCTTGCATCAGTCATGTATATTCATTCTTTGCTGAGTACGATTGATTGTCATACCAGAATCATTCATCAGATAGATGTGTAGGTTTAGGGGCCTGCTCCAATTGTGATAGGAGTTGAATGAATTGTGAAATTTCCGTGTCATTACATTGCCCCTCCCAACTCCACCACCAGTTCCATTCCTCACAAAACTCTCCTTTTTGAGCCACAGATACCAACTTATCCCCAGCAACCACATATAAGTCTGGATATTTATCAGCAAAGCATTCGTTTCCCAGCCATCTGTCAGTCCAAAAATACGTCGAACCTCCCCTTCCCAGTTTTCTACAAAAGTTTTGCTTAAACCAGGCATGTGACATTGCATGTCGTGTTAAATTTGTCCACCAAATGGACGGCTTGCCTGCATTGTTATGGGCAGTCAATATATAGTTATCTAGAAATGGATCTCCATATAAACTGTCCAACACTCGAGTCCATAAGTATGAATCATCCAACACATACATTCGAAACCCCCACTTAGTCAAGAGAGCTAGGTTGAATTCCCCTAAGCTCTTTATCCCAACTCCGCCCTGCGCTATAGGGTAACATAGATGGGCCCGCTTAATCCAGTTGATCTTATTCGGCCCCTACAACTTACCACCCCATAAGAACTTTCTCATATATCCTGTTATCATTTTAATCACCCCGGTAGGAGCTTTATAAATGGAGAAATAATATAGGGGGTACTGGTAAGAATCGACTTGATCAGTATCAATCTTCCCCCAAAAGAAACAAATTTGTTCTCCTAGCTAGCTAGTCTCTTCTAAACCATCTGCATAATAGGTTGCCATGTCCCGTACTTGAGCGGGTTACTCCCTACCGAGACCCCCAAGTACCTAAATGGGATGTAGTCTATTTTGCATTGTAGTATGTCTGCTTACTTAATGAACTCAGAATATTGTAAGTTGAGAGAGCACAACTTACTTTTGTTGAAGTACACCTTCAAATATATTCTTCTGGTGATTATATCCGGTTGAGTTCCATTTCCAAAGATGATTGTGTCATCAGCATATTGCTGATGTGTCACTTGAACATTCCTTCTTCCAACCTCATATCCTTTCAATTGCCCACAGTTAGTTGCTCTAGTAAGTAGAACATTAAGGCCTTCAGCTGCACTAGTGAATAGCAAATGAGATAATGAACATCCCTGCCTCAAACCTATTTCAAGCTGAAATGTCCCAAAAGGGCTTCTATTAACAGTAACCGACATCTGCACAGTAGACACACAAACTTTAATCCAATTAATCCACATATCAGTAAACCCCATAGCATGCATAAGATCATAGGATGCATAATAAATTTTAAATTTATATTCTTATTTTTAAAGAGAATTTGTATTAATGAGTAAAAATTTGTACATCGTTATTGGTTGCCTTACATCGGAATCTACTGTTAAGCAAGGCTATATTTAAGCAAAACTCATATCAGCACAATCTCTTCCCATGTCCTTGCTTTTTGTTAACCACCATGTGAGCAGTAAGCATTGTCCGGTTTCCATACTATTTTGTTGGACTCAGCAATGCAGGTGATGTTACCAACTCCCTCCTTCCATCAATACTTCATCTTTTTTCTTCGGATCACTGCTAATCCTTCTAGCTTATCATCTCTGTTCAAGTACATCCGCTCTCTTTATTTTCAAGTCCTGCCTTGCTCCAATTAGCCTCACGAGCAATCAACAATACGCCCCCAAAATGTATTAGAGATGATGTAACTGGTTTAAAGAGGGGGTACGTCCAAAATTGCTGCAAAAGCTTGTTTTTCATACCTGGGCCAGAGGTGAATGCTAATACTAGCAATGTCACCTCCATGTAATCATAAACTGCAAGTGATTCTCGTCTGGAATCAGTCACGTAGCCGAAACATCAGTTTTATTTCCATTGCTCCCGCAGCTGCGTTTTGCGTGCAAATCAGGTCCGCATGCTGCTTCTTTTGAAACTCGTCAAACGATGTCCAGTGGCAATTAGTCTTTTTCCGCTCTAATTCACATCTCCTGCCTAGCACCATTCAGTATCACAAAACAAGCAACAAAGCGTGATCCATGCATTAGTTATGATGCTACAGGTTAATGCAGGAAACAGCCAGATATAACCTTGTTGCAATCTCCCATTTTTTATACCTTGGCCAAGAGGTGATTTGCTAAGGATTTTAGCAATATCACCTTCGTGAAAAAGAAGATTGCAATTGGATTCACGTTTGGAATCAAACACGCAACCGGAACAACCAATTTTCAGCATTGCTTTGGTGAGAGTGACAACTAACATTACTTTATTATATATTAAAACATTACGTTATTATTAATTTTTTTGTATTTTTTTGGTGGAAATTTAAAATTATGGCGTGGGATGGAATCGAGCCGCACCGACCCGTTGGGTCTATGGTGGGTTTGGGTCGGGTCTACTTGTTGGGAGATTTCGCGCAGCGATTTATCTTTTTCGTTTCTAATGGTTTGGCTCTGTAGCTTCAATTCTTCATATCTTTTCCTCAGCCGTTTACTTTGGGAGATTTCCATTTTCTTTCTTAGATAAAGAATGTTGCGGTGAGTTCTCTAGCACCTCCGAAAAAAAATATATTGATCAAGAAAAAGATTGTTCTTCTAGCTTTGCCCTTAGACTATGCAATTATGCCGAGCTACAGGCTTGTTTTCAATCATTGGGTTAAAGTAGCGCCAATCGATTCTAAATAGATACTAAAGTACTGATAATTTGGTTTTTTCAATACACTTCTTGGTTGTTGGTAATTGCAAGCTTCAAGGTTAATACCTCATTCTCCAGTACAAAAATTCTCGGAGTCACATTCATAGTGACAAATTGTGATTTATTGGATATACGATCTCTGCGGCTAAAAAAAGTATCGGATTGTGCCCTACGATCTCTCGTCCTTTTCTTATATCCTAAGCAAGCAAAACGGTATTCAATTCGTATCCACCCAAGTCATGCATAATCAATACTTTATGGTTATCACATATGTTGATTTCTGGGAAAATGATATGGGGAAGGAAAATAACAAGAAAAACACGTAGCAAAATATTATTGGATAATCATTAATTATGATGTCATCCATAACCAATGGTATGCTGCCAAATGTGTTATTGTGCTTTTCCTACACAAATTTTCACTCCCCATAACATCTTCCCGATTTCTAAGCCTCCCGACATGAAGACGGCGATTGCAGAGAAGCCAAAACCCTAAACCCTAGATCCATATGGTTTTGTTCGGTTTCCGGCGACGAAGTCGCCGGAAAATTCTAAAATCCTATTTAGGATACTTAACTTGTCAGGCCACTCCGACTGTTGTCAATGTTTTCCGGCCCAAGCTCTTGCGAATCGTATCTCGACACGAGCAGCTCAAAATAAGCTTCTGACAGCTTCACTGTCAGATCAGAGCTGGTTTGCTCGAGGTATGGTTTGAATTAACGTAATGCACCTCATTGCTAACATCGGAGTTCACGTTTACTACATCTTATTTTGAGATTAAATTTTGCTTTCTCTGCAAGGCGGAAGATGTTTTTGCATCACTGGCTCTTCAGCTCACGAAACTGGTGGGACGGAAGACGACTGAAATGGCTGGCGAGGGAAGATTCAGTACTGTAGTGACTTTTGCTGATCATCCGCGTTCTCAGGCAATCCTTGAAATTTTCAATTAATGATTATCATTGCTCGATCACGGTGTTACCGTACATGCATTACTTGTTGCAATCTTCATGAATAATGGATGTGAAGTCAGGTTTTGAATACACATCTCAAAACTATTTTACTGCCTTTCTCCTCTGTGCTTCTGTACCCGAGCAATTAGTTTGTATCAATTTTCGATATAATACTTCAGTTCTCGTGCCTAAACACTGATTTGGAAACTTCTGTCAAATTTGTTATTGCGTGGGATTGAAATAAAAACTAGTGTTTTCATGTTGAGGAAGAATTATAGAGCAATGAATAATTATTAATCAAATACTTAAACTAATTCACTCCAATGATATGTCTATGTTATTGTGTATTTGTTGGTTTTGTTTCTCATTCAGTTGTGGTTTTCTGTCTGCCTTGGATAAATTGAAGTGTAAGTAAGCACGCGGAGTCTTGGCAGTGAATTTGAAAGTCTTATGCACTGTTAATGGTTTAAGTTGTGAAGGCTCACAACTTCGGTGAAACGCAACCATCAGTTTTATCTGCTTTGAATACCTATGATTGATGTTGTGGACATTATTAGATCATCAACTACATATTTGTTGGTATGCCTAGCTTATTTTCGTCCTGTTTCAGTTATTGCAGGAAGAGAATTATATGAATCGAGCAGTAGCCGCAGGCGATGAGATGATAGAGAGACAGAAACAGCAGCTAATTAAGCTTGTCAAGCTTCTTAAAAATATTGAAACTCAGATCAATTCTAGACATAAAAGCTTATTTCAGGACCTTGCTGACCATCAGGCTTTCTTAGAGAAATTCTTCATCAAAGTTTTCAGATATGTTTCTGCAATCCAGCATTCTGGCCGGCTGGATGACCTCTCGTGTATGTTGCCAAAAATCCTTAAAGCTTCATTTCGTCAAGTAGGAAATGCTCTTGGATCAGTAGAAATTGGGATAGATGAGCTGATCTGCGAACTTGCCCGTGAAATGTGTAGACCCATGGTTGAGTATGTCAATGGTCTTAAACGGGAAATGCAAACAGGTACATGCTCATCCTTTTTAGAAATTATCAAGGAGATGGATAGGGAAATTAAGATTAAAAGTTCTGAGTTGGAGGAAGCTAGAGAGCAGGCTAGACTTGCAGAAAAAAGTAAGAATGAAGCTCTGGACAAATTGAAAAAATCAGAAGAAACAGTGAGGAACTTGACAATTTCCCTAGGATCACTAACAGGAGATTATTCTACAGAATCTGCAGGAGAGGTGACTCAAGAGAAGGTACTAATTTTCGATTTCATTAAGCAGTATTTCGTTTTGAAGGGATATGGATAGGAAATCCTTTTCACTGAAAAGAAATTGATAATTTACATGTTGTTCTTTAGAAATATACTGATGAAACTTTTAAACTTGTGCCTTCGTTCATTGTAGCCCTCAATCACAAAGGAAGATCGTGTAAAAGATGACAACTTATTATGGGAAGTACTGAGGATTAAGAGAAAATGTCAAATTCTGGACAGTCCACCTACAACACAAGAGCTTCTTGACACAGGAGCGCACAACAAAAAGCACAAGCTGACGACTCCCTCCAGTCACAGGCCTTTTACGCGTGCGCAAACAAGGAGTTATGATCGTCGATCTTCGTCCATCAACTCAAGGATGCTGTTAGCTGCTTCCCCCTTCACAAACTACCAACTTAGTTTCAAGTCTAAAGTGAGTGATACCTGACTTCAAGCTCACAATAAACACACCGGTCTCAAGTCTGAACACCAGTCTTCTTCGACAATGGAATCTATCAGGTGATGTGTGTTAGTGTTAATAGTATTGGCGATGGGGATGCGTTCAGATGGTTGGAAGTTAGATTTATTCTGAATAGTCCTTCCATCAACTCTAAAAAAACAGTGTTGGGATTTTTCTGTTAGGTAAATGATTCTATTATATACTAGTAAAATCAAGAATATTTACAAATTTTCAAATACATGTTGTACTGGTCCAATTCACTGGAAAGCTGGAGTTCAGTGAAACCGAAAATGATCCTAACTACTCAATCGGTTTGAGTGGGGCGCCTTGTGCACACAATGTGTAATTTGTATGGCCAGAATATTAGGTTTGATTCGGATGAATGTGAATATGAGTTTTTTTTTTAATTTTGTTTTTTCGGAAGGTGAGGTTAAGTTCAAGGTTTTGAGTTTTGATAAGTTAATTTTTTCCCACAACAAAAAGTCATCAGAATCAAAATTTCGCACCATTTTCAAAGTTTCTATCAGACCAATACTCCTGAACTACACTGCCGAAGATGCACAATTTTTCGAAATTATCGAAGCTAGCCGATGGAAGTTCTCTCTCTACAAGTGGTCTCTAACCCTCACCGCTCAGCGCCGATGGCCAAGCACCAGCCCGTCGGGGTCGATCCGGCCACGACCAAGGTCAAAAATAAGTTGGTTGTCTCTGACGCCATGGATATTACAGAGGAACCGGTTCTGCCAGCAGAGTCTCCCCCTTTTCCTCCACCGCTTTCCTTCAAAGAAGCACTTACACCTAGAGTTCCGCGGGATTTGTGGGGGAAGAGCCCATTCACGCCAATCCCGATTCAAATCGAGGAGGGTGAGGTTACTCACTCGAAAGTGGGTGGTAAACACTACATCAACTTCTCTGACCGGATTTATCACGAACTTGACTGGAATATGGCGTACACTGTCTGTATCAAACCGCTCAAACAGGTTATGAGCTTCAAATTTCTTTATCAGAAACTTATTTCGTTGTGGAAACCAAGGGGTAACATCCACCTGCTTGACATTGAACGTGGTTACTACCTGGTTAGATTTTGAGGAAGACTATCATGAGGCTTTGCTCGGGGGCCCTACTCTATTGTTGGTCACACACTCAATATTTTCCCGTGGCACCCTGCTTTCGATACACACTCCGATCACCTGGATTCGGTGGCCTCCTAGATCCGTATTCCTAGGCTTCCACCACAATATTTCCAGGACGGGCTATTTCACGAGATTTTTCGGCCAATTGGTGTGTACTTGAAAGCAGACTCCCACACCATTCAAGCGGATCGAGGGCTTTTTGTGAGATTAGCAGTCCGAATGGATTTAACCCGGCCTCTAGTTCCGAGCATTACAATTCGAGGTATTGATTACAAAGTGTGTTACGAAGATCTCAACACGGTCTGTATCTCGTGTGGAATGTATGGACATGTTCTGAAGGACTGTCAGGTCGTCAAAGCGTTGCCGGAATCTACACAAAATGCAACTCCGGCATCAACCTCGGTGCCTGACTCTGGCAAAGTTACCGTTCGTTCGACCGGTGCTACATTAGGAAGTAATGGTAACCCTACGGATTGTCTGCATCCAGTGATTTCGCACGATTCTGGGGACATGCCATGGCTAATTGCAGAAAAGAAATGCCGACAGACCCGACGGGCGTCTGATGGCATCGGCGTTTCAGGTAATAAAGGCCATTTTCAATTTGGTACTAAGCCACACTCTTCAATCCTTGCAGATAATCTGGAGTCGTCCAACGAACCAGAGTCGGCCTCATCACATCTCCAGCCTGGTATGTCGATTAGGCCTCAAAAACCAGCAATAGTCTTCCAATATACCACCATGCCCAAGCCCAAGCCCAACTCTAAATAGAAGAATAAGAAGGCTGAGGTAAACGCAGCAGCCCACCCCAATGTCCCTCCTCTGTCGAAGCGTAAACATACAGGTGAACTAAATCTGGATGTGAGTCAACTATGGACCAGGAAACCCACACATCACTCGTCTTCTTCTTCTGCCATCTCCGACATCATCTCCTCTGCTGCCTCTGTGATTACCCCCAGCTTCCACTGGGTCAGCTACAACCCCAGCTTCCACGGAGTCTGCAATCGCGCCAGCACTTCCACAACATGTTGCTGTGGTCATCCCTTATCCTCTATCCAAACAATCTGACATGGAAATGGATACTGACACCCTACCGAATATTCATTGTCTCGCAACTAAAGGCTCCATCACTCGAGGGTTCCATGTGGCACAGAAGAGCTCTGTTCTGGTTCAAATTGGGACTGGTGCACCTAAGGATGCTACCCTTGATGATGAGCCTCCGGACAACTCTGATATGGCAATTGACCTAGGTGCCGAAGGGGGGAGTGCCACCCCTCCACCTGTTGCGGGTTAGCTTTATCTTTTCGTCCTCCTCCGTCTTCTGCAGCCTACTGCTCAGTTCACCCCAACACCCTTCATCACCATGTTTATGTAAATACAAATCTTATCCTGGAACGTGCAAGGACTAAACAACCCCCGGACTATGGGTGCTATGCACGATATTCTCATAACTCACAAGGTGGATATGATCTTAATACTTTAGCCTCGCGTCAGTGGTGTGGAAGCAGGATGGATTATCAATGGTATTGGAGTGGGTTTCATACACTCCTTTCGTGTTGAGGTGCAAGGATATTCTGGTAGGATTTGGATGCTTTGGAAGGACCCCTTCGTGGTGTCCATACATTCATTTGCTTGGCAGCATATTCACTCGTCGGTCTTGCATCCTCTCTGTAGTTCATTTATGTTCACTGCGATATATGGATCACTGAATCCCTCCATACGGCGCTTTCTGTGGGGGGAACTGCGCAATCTTTCGAGCCACACTAACCAACGTTGGGTAATTGCAGGTGATTTCAACTCGTTCTTATCAAGTAATGATAAAATTGGAGGTAGAGCCTCCTCCGGTTGCAGGCAGCTCAGAAATTGGATCGATTTTGCTGACCTGAGTCCGGTGGACTTCACTGGCTCCCATTTTACCTGGCGTTGTGGATCATGTCATGAAAGAATTGATTGGGTCTTCGTGAATCAAGCCTTTCGTAGTATGTTCGATGTCTGCGGGATAAGTCATTTTCCAAGGTTGTTCTCTGATCACTCTCCCATCCTTTTGTCTGCAAAGATCCAGGGCTCTGCATCGGCGATTCCAGCTTATTTTCAGTATCTTAAGGCATGGGACACGCACCACCTATGGAAGGAATGGCTCTCGTCTCACTGGGATTGTGACCTTCAGCTTGGAGCTAACCTGCTAGCTCTTGTTGATTCTATATCAGAATGGAAAAACTCTCACTTTGGTGATATTTATAGGACAAAGAGGAAGCTTAACAGTCGAATTCTTGGCCTCCAGAAGGCCATTGCAGATCACCCCTCTTCCTATTAGCATAATCTAGATGCCAGGTTGTTGAAGGAGCTCGAGGAGTCTCTCATTCAAGAACTTTTGAGAAAGCAGAGTGCAAGGGGCAACTAGGTCCTGTTGGGGGGCTGTTGCACTTCATATTTCCATGCCAAATACAGGTCTAGAGACTCAACACTACGGGGAAGAAATATCCAACTACCAGATTCTTCCTGGAGCTCTGATAGGACAATCCTGGTTCAAGAAATCACGACTTATTACATGAAGATTTTTGGCACAAACGCAAGACCTCCAACCCATTCTGGGAGTTCAACTCAACAGCTTTCCCAGTTCCCTATATCTGGTCACTTCTCTAGGATCCCGGAGAACATGCTTTCCCTGGTAAGTTTGGAAATAGATCCCCAAGAAATCAGGAAGGCACTCTTTGACATGGATCCGGAGAAGGCGCCTGGGCCTAATGGCTTCTCTGCAAGTTTCTTTCAATCTAGCTAGGACTTAATCTCTATTTCTATGTTTCGCTTTGTTGTTCAGGTTGTCGAGATCGGAGTGGTACCGGAGGAGGCCAACAGAAGCATGGTGTCTCTCCTCCCAAAAGTCACGCAACCAGAGGCTTTTGAGCACTTTTGCCTAATAAGCCTTATCAACATCTCGAGCAAAGTCATTTCCAAGCTAATTGTCAACCGTCTCAAATCAGTTATGCCACTGCTTATTTCATCTCAGCAATCTAGCTTCATTCATGGTCGTTCAATCATAGAGAACATAGTTATAGCTCAGGAAGCTATCCATACCATGAGGTCTCAGAAGGGTGCAACGAGTTTTATGGCGATCAAAAATAATTTGGCAACAGCTTTTGATCGTATGGAATGGTCCTTTATTTATGATTCTCTCGTCGATGCTGGCTTCCCTTCCAACTTAACAATGATTATTAGGGCTACTCTTGAGTCAAGCTCGACACAAATTGTGTGGAAAGGGCTGCGAGATCCTTTTTTCAAACCACGTAGAGGTGTTCGGCAGGGGGATCCCATCTCCCCTTACCTATTTGTATTGTGTATGGAATGTCTTTCCCAGGCTATATAGATTGCTGAGGAACGAGGACTCTGGAAGTCTCTCACTTTTGGCAGATCTCTAAAGCAGCTATCGCACCTCCTCTTCACCGACAACTTGATTCCATTTGTAGAGTGCTCCCCGCAGCAAGGACATCTGATTAGGAGCATCTTGGACTCATTTTCAGCTGCGTCTGGCCAATCAGTTAGCACAAGCAAATTTTTATTCTGGACTCCAGCTTCAACCGATGCTGACAACATTGCAGAGGTAGAAGGAATCCATGGGTTCAGTTTCACCAATGATTTGGGGGTTTACCTCGGCATCCCCATTCTTCACAGGTGAATGTCCAAGTATACTCACCGAAACCCCCTACTCAAGATGAGAAAGAAAGTTATGCAATGGAACCACAGGCGTATCTCGTTAGCAGGGCGTCTAGAGTTCTGCAAAACAGTCCTGTGTGCTATTCCATTATACATTATGCAGTCTATCTCCCTGCCTATTTTCACGGGACTCGAGATGGATCGTGTTGTTCAAAATTTCCTATGGGTAGGGGATCCTGGCCAGCGTGCTCCTGCTCTGGTGGGTTGGGACAAAGTCTGTCTACCAAAGTCACGAGGGGAATTGGGTTTGCATAAGACCAGGGAGACTAATCAACTGCTCATTCTTAAGCTAGCTTGGGAACTATTCTCAGGGAAGGATAAGCTATGGACATATATCTTTCGAGCTAAATACTACAGAAGGGAGGGAGGACAGGATCTTTCATGTCTCCAGCTATCCAGAAGCAGCTCCCACCTATGGAACTGTCTGTCCAAATGCATCATAACTCTACAAGACCATTCGTGTTGGCTCATTGGTGATGGGAGCCATGTCCGTTTTTGGCGGATATGTGGAGTCCATTCTCTTCACTACTATGTTCTGTTGCACTATACCCCCCATCTCCCGATGATCTGCTGCTAACGGTGAACCATTTTACTGATTCTTTAGGCAGGTGGGACACACAACTAGCTTCTCCTGCCTATAGATTATGTGGCTCATATATGCACGACTTTTCCTCCAGATGCAAATGCTGGACCGGATAGCATCATCTAGAAGTACACAGCGAACGGGCAGTTTTCTGGTGCTACAGTCAGAGACGTCCTTGTCCCTCAACAGGCTACTATTTGGAGGAAAATCTGGCAATGACAGATTCCAGAAACCATCAAAACATTCCTATGAAAATTGATGCACAATGCTATTTGGACGAACACATAAAGACATAGGTGTGGAATTGCACCATCTAATGCCTGCCATGTCTGTGCACACCCTAAATCCGTGTTACATGCTCTCAGGGATTGTATTCGTTGTAAGGGAATTCAGAGGCAGCTACACCGCCCAACCTCCTTCTACTATCCAGGTTCCATTCAAGATTGGATTACCTTTATTTTGAGTATATAATACCAAAATTGAGTATATAATGGTTGTCAAGATTGGTGACATATATTATATATTGAGTAAAGATCCCATTCAAGTCTTATTTACTTGATTATATATTCATTTTTTATTTGGATAAACTAACACCATCTATTGTTGAAATTAACTATATTGATATAAAGCCTATATATAAATGACCAAAAGTGTCATGCTATGGCGTGGTCTCAGCGACTTTTGGGTCATAAATTTCTAAAATCCTATAATCGATTACTTAATCTTATGGGGAAAGGTGTAACGAAATTTTTGATGGCGAGTCACATGAATTATGATGGAGTATATATTTTTTGATCTCTTTTTTATTTACTTCTCACCGGTGTGGTCAATTTCAACAACGGACTGTAAAAAGTCACCCAATTAAAAATTGAATAAATAAGATTGAGAATATGATCTTGACTACATATATATTTTTCTTGAAAAACATTTATATGTAAAAATATTAGGCAAATATTTAAGACCCTGCTTTGCGCAAAAGTCCTTATACTTCTTCTACTTATTATTATTTTTAGAATATGTGGTATTATGTGCAAGTTCTTAAAAGATATTTATTTAGAGTTCAATTTTTATTATATATTATAAAACTAACATAGATTACCAAAATAACATTCATTTAAATAATTAAGAATGAAAATAATAGTAATTTTGTCTTTTATATTGTTTACGAATTTGCTATAATTTCAAAGTTGTCATTCTAATTTTTAAAAAGAAAAAAAACATGTCAAGAGGTGCTTATTTTTTTAGAAGATTTAGGTTTTAATAATAAGAACAAATAATAAAAAGTTTATTGCATAAAATACTCATTTTTTTAAAAAAATTCTTATAATCAAATTATAATTTTAAAAACCCTACGCAAAATAGGGATTAAATATGTCATTTAAAGACAAAGTTACATGGACCAATAAATGAAGTATGGACCGGGGAAGTCCACAAGCATATGAGGGGAGAGGTCAAGCTATAGCCCTAAAAACAAGTACTGAATAGAGGCAACCCATCAAAAAAGTATGATTTGCTCTGTTTTTGTTTTTGAATTTTTAGTAGTTTGCATTGTGTTTTTCCTTATTTTGTTGATTGGAATTCATTATTAACACGAATGCCCCAATTGGTTTGCAGGTTATGACTATATATGCAAGGATTTGGATCACTCCAAACAAGGATCAAGTTATGACTATATATGCAAGGATTTGGATCACTCCAATCAAAGGATCATGGCTATTTAAGTATCTTTGGGGTACCTTTTTCTTTCTCTCATTCTGTGAAAGATAGTCTTTTTCCATACCTGTCTTAGCCCTTAACTATGCTCTAAACCCTAAATGTTCATGTATGAATATTAGAGCATAGGATTATCCAGAACGTGAGCTTTAAATATCAACCCTAGCCTTGTTTTACCCCTTAGCACCACATAAGGCATTGTTTCCTATTTTCTTACCCCAAAACTTAACTATAAAGCCTCTGATTTTTCTTTCTAGTTTTTTGGGGACAAGAAAGATTCTAGGTGTGGTGTGAGTTAGAGTTCATTTGATGGAAAATTTGGTTTTTTTTTTCAAAATTTTGAGCAATGGTATTCTATCTTGCTCTTATCTCTTACATTCCACCATTTTACAATCAAATGCTCGCCTCCATGATTCAAGGTTCGATTTTCTGGACATTTACATGTTTTGCAATCCTTGTACAAGCTATATGATGTACTTTGCATACTTCTTGAGTCATTCACAAGAAAAAAGAAAAGAAAGAGTGAAAAAAGCGAAAACAAAATGAAAAACCTCTTAGATCATGCCAATAAAGAGCAAAATAAACACTTAGTGGATGAGACAGATGCTTGCATGAAAACCTTTTTTGAGGCTACAAGGAAAGAAATTGAGAAAATTTTGATTAAGGAATTATAAGAGAGAGTTTGAAAGTATGTAACGTTAGGTATGTTCTAGTAATTTGATGAAGCGAGCGCTGGAGGAGATATAACAATGAAATCTTGAAGTTGTTTTTCTTTGCTTAGTTTGGAGAATAGCAAGGTGAGGTATGTTTTGGCATTTTCCAAGCTGTCTCATTGTTTTTATTTTTATCAATATATGACATATTAAATTAAGGACACCTTAACCATATATTGGAAAGGAGTTCCACTATATACTTTTTTGTACAAGCGCATTTAAACATGTTGACTCTCTTCCTATCTTGTCTCATTGTTTTTATCAATATATGAAATATGAAATTTAGGACACATTAACCATATATTGGAAAGGGGTTCCACTATATACTTTTTTGTGCAAGCACATTTATGCATGTTGACTCTCTTCATATCTTGTTTCCTCCTTTCCCCTCTAATCTTTTTGGTTTTTACCTTATGTTATTCAATTTTTGTGTCTTCTTAAATGTTTTATTTAGTTAGGGTCCGTTTAGTGCAGATGATTCGGTTTGATTACGGTAGTTTTAGCGCTCCGTAACGACCGTAATCAAACTGCGGAAACTGTTTACTGCGAGTCTGATTTGGAGCGTTATTTTCGGTCAAACCTCTTGAATCCACATTTTTTTGTCGATGATTTGATTGCCAGTGCTATTTCTATCCCCGAAAACAGGTGTGATTTCGATCGTTACAAATTACATAGACTGTTTAATTATCAAAAACCCTTCCCTCCTCGTTCATATCTCCCAATCACTGAAAAAATATTCCCTCTTCATTCTCACCGCCAAAATCATCGAAATTTTTCCCTCCTCCTTCATCATCTCAGTTTTGACGAGCAATTGGTTTCCCTCCTCAGTCATTTCTCAAGATTTGCCGAAAACCTAGCTCCCTCCTCGTTCAGAGAAAAACGAGGAGCAATTACAACCTGTAAATCAACATTTGAAGGTCGATTAAGATAAATCTCACCCGTTTTCTTGCACTTTATGCTACATCTAGCTATTTTCGTTCAAATGTTTCGATTAAGGGATTATATTTCATGAACATGTTTGTTAAGATTTGTAACTGGGCAGATTGTTTCGTTCAATTGTTAAAAAAATTGGACTGTCGTATTTTGTTAATCCTAATGAGAATGTAACAAATGTATTGTAGTAAGCGGTCCTCTAATATGAATTGTTAATTCTAATCAGACGATTAAAACTAAAATTTCGAATCATTTGGGATTATATGGATCGAGACACCAACCAGATTCAAATGATCACTGACTTTTGATCAATTTACACATAACTAGGGTACTATGTACAACTCTACAGTGCACATCCCGTGCACAACTTATGTGTGTCACTATCCGTCGTCAAAATTGTTGTACCTTTGAAAAATTCATGCATACAAGATCAAAAGCCTCATGTTCCGCCGCATTTCCAACGGCTTCACCGTCAAGAATTTTTAAATCTCTTTTTCATTGGGTTATAGGTAGTCATTAATAAAATTTTAGAAACATTCGGCGACGAAGTGGCCAAGTCTCTGTCGGGGGACTTTTGACCTCTTACACATGACACTTAGGGATGGCAATGGGGCGGGGCGGGTCAAGGCAGACCCAGACCCGCCCTACCTGCTTCTAACTTGAACCCGGGCTCGCCCCGCCCCTCCTAAAAAAATTAAAATAAAAAAATATGTTAAAATTGAAAAATAAATTAAACATGAAAAAAATATCAAAATTTTGAAAAAAAATTACTCTAATCATTTTTTACTATATTTTTCTCTCTTTCGTCTTTGTTTTTAAATTTTTTTAATATTTATAAATTTAAAACAATTAAACTACAGTTATAAATAAAATAATTAGATTAAAAAATATATAAATATAAATATAAATGTGCGGGGTGGGGCAAAATTGCCATCACCTCTAATGATGCAACTAATCTTGATGATTGATGGTAACTCGGATGTGTTTTGAATGGGCTATGCACAATATGATTGTGCACACGATCCGCCTATATAAGGTAAGAGCAATTTTTGAACTTAGATGTATAGTATGTGCAGAAATCTTTATGTGTACAATCTTCGCGTGTACAACTCGTGTACAATTTGTGTGTGGCACCATCCATTTTCGAAATTGGTCGCATCATTGGAAAGCTTATACATTGTAGATGAAAATTCTCATGCTTTGGTTCGGTTTCGACGACTTTATCACTGTTTAATTTAGTTTCACATTTTTCCCTTGGGTTAAGTAGTACTAAATAGAGTTTTAGAAATTTCCGACGACTCGCCGGAAACCGGACCAAAGCATGGGGATTTTCATCTACAATGTATAAGCTTTCTAATGGTGCGACCAATTTCGAAAACGGATG
>JAOYMZ010030923.1:0-16666 GCA_025802335.1 Pinguicula primuliflora | reverse complement strand
CGTGTGTGACTAAATATATATATACACCTAATGGTCTAAATGCTTAGGCCCACAGATGTTAACAAAATATGCCAACATAGCAGCCCTAAAGAAAAATGCATGGCAGCACACTGATGCAGGTTATGACAGGAAAAATCCAAATCGTCTGACAAAGAAGCACACCATGAGTAAAACGTTTCTTAACTAATTTTAATTACTATGTTTTCGAAGTTCATCCACAAGTTTGCCTAATATCAGCTCTAAAACTAAATAAGTTAGACAGAGATCCATGATTCAAGTAAAAAAAATTCAGTATACTCCTCAAAATACCACATTACCTTTCCTTGAACTCCACTTGCTCTCTCTGCGCGCAGAAGATCCATCAAATGACTTCTCTTGTCATATTCATGTTCAAATTCAACTCTTTGCACAATTAATTCTGTACTGGAACCAACCCTTCCCACCGTTAAAAATATATAGTTCGAAAGTATCACAAAGTGGTAATTTATTTTCTCATCTACACAAATCGTAAATGTCACTTTACACTTACATTTGAACAACCTAATGCAGAACATATATGTTTCAACGAGGAATCGGTAGGGAAAGATTATTCATCATTCCTCTAATAGAGAGAAAAGGAGCCACATTTTTCACATATACGTTATAACTAACTCAAATCCTCTCATACAACAAACATTTAACATCAGTTTCCATTCCGAGCTGCTCCTAAATCCTGGCAAACATGATTTTACATAACCCAAAATTCTTGCCGCAAATCCATGATGACAAGAACCCATCAATATCTTGTGGTTCAAGTACCTTCTTCCATTACCTCAAGAGGACATCCAAGAAAACAATAACCAGGAAGGATGCAAAAGTAAGGGCATTGTGATTCAGGCCTTGTCACAATTCTTGGCCCTTTTTTTTCTACACTTTCTTATTTATTCACCTTCATTTATTGTCAAATTTTACTATATTTTATTCAGTTTGCAACATTGTATTATTGTATTATTATTGACGGTTTCAAATTCTAAGCAATCCAACTAACTCTTTTCATGAGCATATTTCTAAATATGGTAAAAGGTGGATAAGGAAAAAGTACTTTTAAGTCCTTTCCCTTTAAAAAAACTTTGAGTAACTAACATATAATAATCCCTTCAATTTTATATGTTTGTTGCTTTCTCGCGTGAGACTAATTTTTAATTGCTAAATTTGGTAAAGATGAGACATGGATGGACATAACTTCAACTCCCTATCCATCTAAGTTGTTTTTTCCTTACCACTTTTGACTATTCTATCTTCTAACACAAAACTATGGTTTTGCCTCTCCAATATTACCAAACATATTGTGCTTACACATAACTACTTTGAACCAAACATATTGTGCTTAACACATAACTACTCTGAACCAAACAAAACCTGATACCTTAACATAACACAGCCTAATAATTGTATTACACATAAACATTCTCTTTTGAGTGTGTGTGCAAGTGTACTTGTCCAAATTACAATAAAGAGAGAAAAAAATGGATGCATGTCACATGTCAGAGGGATAAGTCTTAAATTTGTATTGTAAGTGTTGAACAAGTATCTGGTCTCTAGGGGCCTTATCAGGTGGGGGCTGCACTGCAACTCAAGAAACAAAATCCAGCTATTATTGCCCCTGTCTACTTCCCTAAGGACAAATGGTTGCAGTGCCTTCAGCACTCTGTAATACAGTTTTCAGTTTCCCATTACCCCCACCCCCCACCACAACAAGAATCACTATTTCACCATCTATTGCATAATAAGTGGAAGCCCAATAGAGAGTACTTTGCATGTGTGTTTTTCCAATGTGTACATGCCCTGCCATTTTAAGTGAAACATTGGCTAATTTGTGTTCCATCATCCATCCCATTTCAGTGGGAAAATATGTACTGAGAGCTGTGTTTTGAAACAATGGGCTTAAAGAAAAAGAATGGAAGAAGGAGACGAAGTGGTGCAACTCTTTACAAAGTCAAAAACATTCATGTAAAAGTCCTTCACTCTTGATGGTGTTTAAAAAAGGTGAGAAATTCAAAGGCATGAAAATATATATTTAGGCTCGAGGCATAGCAATGAAGCGGATTATGGGAGATAACATGCAAGTTAATGAGACACGTGGACATACAAGTTTATAGCTAATGATGATCAGTATATAAGCACGGATTTAATTTTGGCTATTATTATTTGTTGTCAAAATTAATCCCACTAATAGAAAACATATACACGGGAGACTAAAAGTCACACAGCTGATTTACGACGACTCGCAATTAAAACCAAATCAAACCAAACCAAACATAGTCAGTAAATCCCGCCCTTAGGCAGGGTCTGGGGGGTAAGATGTAGGCAATAATACCCTCACCCCTCAACAGGATGGGGAAATTGTTTCCGTGGAGACCCTCAGCTCAAATAATAATAATAAGAAGAAGAAGAAGAAGAAGAATCATAGTAATATTAGTAATAATCATAGTAATAGTAGTAATAATCATAGTAATAGTGGTAATAATAGTAATAATAGTGATTATTTTGGTTATAACAATAATAAAAGGAATAAGCGAATATAGCAGAAATAAACTACCTACCTCAACCATCCACTACATATATCCGAAATAAAATTAATGCCTACACAAATAAGGAACAAACTAAACAGATCAAATACAATTAGGTGCAAATATCCCCTACTATATCCCGTTAATTTTTATCATCTTAGAGGTCCATAGACAGATAACTACTCTATATAGTCATATATATCTTTAACTGTAATATGACATCTCCAACTCGTCCTATGAGAGATCATGTCCTCGGAGAAGTTTAATCCTACTAAATCTAATCGGATCTGCTCATCCTATGTTCTCTTAGGTCTCCCCCGCCCTCATTGCCCTGCGACTTGTAATCCTTCGACTCTCCTGACTGGCTCGTCCAAACTCTTTCTTCGTACATATCCGAACCATCATAACCTACCCTCTCTCAGTTTGGCACTTATAGGTGCTACACCTAGTGTGTCTCTAAAGACCTCATTTGGAATCTTTTCTAATCTCGTGCGACCACACATCCACCTTAGCATCCGTATTTCCGCCACTTCAAATTTCTGCTCATGCGACAGTCTCATAGCCCAACACTCTGATCCGTAGATTATTGCCGGTCTTATAACCGCTCTATAAAATTTTCTTTTTAACTTGAGTGAGATATTTTTATCACATAACACTCCAATAGTCGATCGTCATTTTATCCATCCGACCTTGAGGCGATGGATAACATCACCTTCCACACATCCATCCTTTTGTATGATAAATCCCAGATATTTAAAACTATCTTCCTGTTGGAGGGTCTGGTCCGCATTCATAACCTCCACTCTACTCTCCTCTATTTCGTTGGCAAAGTTGCATGCCATATATTCCGTCTTCGAACGACTCAATCCCTACTCTCCTCTATTTCGTTTGGCACTTATAGGTGCAACACCTAGTCTGTCCCTACAGCTTTCGCACATTCCATCTTACTAAGGGCTCCCTTCACCTCCTCGGTCGATATTTGTCTAACCACAACCTGATTTATGGATTGATGCACCACCCCATCTCCTACACCGTTACTATATCCACGTGTCTCGTTAAATAATTTGCTATAGTACTGTTTCCATCTCTCTCTTATATCCCCTCCGAGAAAAGAGTTTTTCCTTCCTCATTCTTCATAAATTTAATTATATCAATATTCCTGCTCTTCCAAGCTCATGTCTTTGCAAGCCTGTATATATCTTGTGCCCCCTCCTTAGTATCCAATCTCGTATAAATACCCTCGTAGACCTTACTTTTAGCTTCTGCTGAAAATATTATATATGATTAACGTAATTAATCTGAAGTCATTCGGACCTAGGAAGGGATAGTGATTTCACACACTAACGGTGCGATTTCATGCACAAAAGCTCGCGAGCGGCAGGAACTTGCCGATATTGTGCCAGAAATGGCCAGAATCTCCTCCATCTTCTAGTGAGGGAGTCTCCGGCGGGAAAGCCGGCCTCTATGGCCGTGGAAAAAGGTTTGCTTGTTCCACCTCTTACTGGTGGTCCGACTTTGGAAGCTCTAATGTCGTTTCCATTGGTGGTATTCAAGTTATTTTTACAACTGGAAAATAGATCCTTGGCACGAGAGACCTAGTCCAGAGACGAAAAACCGACAATCACATTCACGAAGGAAGAAGTAGAGTAGTGTAGGGCACAATTTGCGACTTCACTCATTGGTAAATTCTCGCATGGAAAACCTTCTATCCGTGAGATTAGATCTATTGTCAATGGATTTGGCCTGAAATCGGAATTCAACATTGGAATCATGGATCATAAGCATGTGTTGATTCGTCTTGCTTGTGAAGAAGACAAAATCCGAATGCTATTGTGAGAAATTTGGGATGTTGGGGTTATCAGATGAGGGTATTTTGTTGGACACCTTATTTCACAAGCGATATAGAATCGCATATAGCTCCAATCTAGATTTCTCTACCTGAGTTGCCTTTACTATTATATAAAAAGGAACATATCTTCGATATTGCGAGGATGTTGGGAAGACCATTGACGTCAGACAAAGCTACTCTAGAATTGACTCGTCCAAGTGAAGCTCGTGTCTGTGTTGAGGTGGATTTATTGAATCCTCTTCCGAGGCGACTATGGGTTGTGATGGGAAAGTTTGAATTCTGGCAGGTTATTGAATATGAATATGTGCCAGAGTATTGCAGTCATTGCATTAGGAAGGGGCATTCTCAGCAATCCTGCAAAGTACTGAATCCTCCTGTGAAACACAGCATCCAGGCCCTTCCCAGATCAGAAGAAATGAAACCTACTACTAAATGGATATGGAAGGTAAAAGATAGACTAGTTTGGATGATCAATCAGCTATGGCCATTTCGGAGACTGTTGGGAAACTTATACCACAGACGCTCACTCCTTTCCTGGAACATGTAGATGCAGGTGTCTTGCAAGTTGCTATGGCCTTTATGTCTGAATCAATAATATTGGCAGGTAAGATTGAGGAAGATCTGGCGAATCTGAACTTGCCGGACAATCTGGTTGATGCAAAGGGTAAAATGCTTTTAATGGATCAAATTGAACCAGAAATTCCGGTAGTTATTGAAAGAGAAATGTTACATGTACATAAGCATTTTGTACATAATCTGTACATAATATCGTTTTGTGTTATAATTGTTTAAGTTAGATGTCGTTTTGTTGGATATGACAAAATTACCCTTAATGAAACGACATCCGCTTTTGAAAAAACCTACACAAAACGACATTATGTACAAGTTATGTACAAAATATTTATGTACATATATCATCTCTCTTATTGAAACTGGAGAAAGTAGCAACGGATTAAGCAATGCTCACGGGGGAACTCTGTTGGAAGTACAGAATTCTATTGACCACCCAGAGCTGTTGAGTCTAGATAAGGTTCAGATTAATGTTATACAGTCAACAAAAAAAGTTCAGTATGCTGATTCAAATGAAAGGGCAATGAGTTATTGTATTCATTGAAATATCAACATGGATACTCCTGTAGACTTGTGTGATATTACTATGCTGGAGATATCTGATATTACGAATGTGGAGGCAAAAGAAGACATCTTGTGTGCTATGAATACCAAAGCGCAATCTGAAGAGAATGCTGAGCGATTAAACGATGAATTGGTAAAAAAACAATCATCGATGAAGAAACACTCTCAGCTGTTGAAAGGGTTGATACTATGGGTGATTCAAAAATACTGGAGGTGGAAAGCATGAATACGTCCCTCGTTTTTGACGACATTGAGAATTGAGAAAGCTTAATTGAGGTTCCTATTGCTGCGGAGTGCCCAGGTTTACAGTCTAATTACAATGTTGGGCCTGATTCTGTTGACCCCCTCGCTAACCCAGTTGCACAACCTCTTGTACTCTCTACAAAAAATCTTATTGTTGCAATGAAAATTTCACCAGCTGATGCTCTACTTTTTGACGAAGAGTTGAGTGATTCAAACAGTGAAATAGAAAGAATCATCATGCAAGAAATTGCTGAGGAGGAAGCTCGACTTATGACTGCGAGTCAGAAATATCTCACTTCTCCAGCGGGAGCCTCAGCCGCAAAACTAACTGGCTACAACACCCGCTCCAAACACAAGTGCACTCAATTAAAATGAGGAAGGGGTTAGTATGGAATATCCGTGGAGTTGGCAATATTCCCTCTTAGCGGAGACTTATTCGGTTTATACAGATGCATACACTGGAATTCTTGGTTTTGCTGGAACTTAAAATTGACAAGGCAAAGCTTCCATTTCTTTTGAAGAAGTTGAACTTTTCAGAAGGGGTTTCTAACTGTTCAGGTACAATATGGATTTTGTGGAAAAACTCATTGACTTGTTCGGTTTTCTAGGATTTCTCCCAGTTATTGGTGTTAGAAATAATGTCTGGACTTCATAAATATTATGTTGGTGGAGTATATGCAAGTTGCTGTAGGAATGAACACAAAAGTTTATGGCAAGTCATGAAACAATTCAGTCAGTTGGTCTCTGACCCTATACTCTTTGGAGGAGATTTTAATGTGATCACTTCTGATGACGAGAAAAAGGGTGGCAGATCGGTTCAAATGGGTCCATTATCAGATTTCATTGATGCTATACAAGACTGCAGCTTAACCGATGCAGGTTTTTCTGGTAATCCTTACTTGGTGCAATAAACGGAGAGGTGTACATAAGATCTTGAAGAGATTAGATCGTATCTCGTCGTCTGAACTCTGGGTATTGAATGATGAGAAAGTGAAGGTATCTCACCTTCACATAGGGGTTTTCTGATTATGCTCCGCTTCTGGTTGAGCTTTTGGCTCCAGTATGCCGTACTTCGGGCAGA
The DNA here is from genome assembly GCA_025802335.1 of Pinguicula primuliflora. Taxonomy (NCBI): domain Eukaryota; kingdom Viridiplantae; phylum Streptophyta; class Magnoliopsida; order Lamiales; family Lentibulariaceae; genus Pinguicula; species Pinguicula primuliflora. The sequence continues at coordinate 9,810 of JAOYMZ010030923.1, read as the reverse complement.
TTCCAATTTCACAAATTCTTGTTATCTCACCCAGGATTCTTGAAGGTGGTGCGGGATTGCTGGGAATCCCCCTTGCCATTAAGCAATCTGGCACAAACTTTTTGCAACAAGCTCAAAAACCTTAGAAAGGTCTTGAGAACATGGAATAAAGAGATTTATGAGAAAGTAGAAGTCAATCTGAAAAAGGCCGAAGAAGAAATGAGATTATTGGAATTCGCATCTGATCAAAATGACTCAGAGCAACTCTCCCAGTATTATCTAGAAGTGCAGGATCAATTCTCGAAATGTTTACTCTTTGAAGAAGTATTCTGGAAAGAGAAATCTCGGGTCAGATGGTTAAAAGATGGAGACAGAAATTCGACATTCTTTCACAGAGTCACGAATATCAGGAGACAGTAGAATGTTAAAGTGTCTGCAATGTTCTTGGATGACAGAGAGGCTTTGAACAATATGGACTCCCACTTTTCTATGTTGCTGACTGTAGAATCGATCTCTACCCCCTCTAGGCTACTGAATCACATACCTCGATTGGTCACCGATGCTATGAATAAAAAATTATCTGAATGGCTTGAATTGGAGGAGATTAAAGGGGCTGTTTTCGCAATGAATAGAAGCAACGCTCCTGGCCCTGATGGCTTCTCCAGGCTGTTCTACCAGACCTACTGGGATATTGTGGCAGATGATCTAATTCGGGTTGTACATCATTTTTTTGCTGGGTTTGAACTTCCAAAGGCTATGACATCTGTGTTACTCTGTCTGATTCCGAAGGTCAACAATCCTGCTAGTATGTCTGATCTGAGACCGATTAGTTTATGCAATTTTGCCGGGAAAATCTTATCTAAGATCTTAGCTACGAAATTAGCTGAGATTCTACCTATTATTATTTTTCCTCAGCAGAACGGTTTTGTAAAAAGTCGTCTAATCTCTGATAATACTCTGCTGGTGTAGGAACTGCTGAGTTCTTTGGATTTGAAACGAGGGTATAACCTTGCCATTAAGCTTGATATGACAAAGGCGTTTGATCGTGTTTCTTGGCTGCATTTGATCAGAACTCTAAGGCCATTCTGATTCGTAGAATCCTTTATTGATCTAGTATGGAGATTATTGGCAAATAACTAGTTCTCAGTGTTGTGGAATGATTAGATACATGGGTTCTTTCACTCTTCTTGTGGAGTTCGTCAAGGGGATCCATTGTCACCAGCTCCGTTTATTATTGCAATAGAAATGTTGAGCCGAGGCTTGAATAATCTCATCTATGAAAAATCTTGGTGTGCTTACAGAACTCCACGAGGGTATATGCGTATCTCTCATCTTGGATTCGCGGATGATCTTATCTTATTTACAAGGGGTACACATGGAGCTTTGACTGAGGTTATGAGCATACTGAAAGATTATGAGAATTGCTCTGGCCAAATAGTGAACTTGAGTAAAAATAACTTTTTCATTTCTACTAAAGCTTCAGCTGAGCTCATCACTTAAATAGAGGGTTGGACTTATTTTTCTCATGGAAGCTTTCCACAAAAATACTTGGGCATTCCAATATACAGAGGTCGTAAACATGCCAGCTTATTTTCTGCCTTACTTTTGAAAATTCAGAGTAAGCTACCTGACTGGTGTACAAAGTATTTAAGCTCGAGTGACCGTCTTATTCTACTCAAGCATGTGTTAACTAGCCTGCCTATATACCAATTCATGGTCATTTCACCTAGCGCATTGATTCTGAAAAAGATGGAAGCCCTATTTGCTAACTTTCTATGGGGTGAAGTAGATGGGAAGTTGCGGAAACACTGGGTATCCTGGAAGAAAGTTTGTCTTCCTCAAGAAGAGGATGGTCTGGGTGTTCGTAGACTGCAAGATGTCTGTGTTGCTGCAGTCATGAAGCTTTGGTGGCAACTTGTACAAGGCAACTCTATTTGGGCACAGTTTATCGTGTCTAAATATGGAGAAAGAGTAAGTATTTCCAATTGCTTACGTAAATCCAGTCACTCCCACACTTGGAGGAAAATGTTGGAGATCAGAGATACTATGAATAAGCATATCAGATGGTTTGTCGGAATGGGTGAAAACATTAACTTGTGTCAAGATAAATGGCTTCCAGACACTGTGATCTTTCCTCCTCAATCTGGGATCACAACAGTCAGCAACATCATTCGATATGGTAGATGGAATGTGCCTAACGATGTGCCTTCTAAATTACTGCAAAAGATTTAGTCAGTCCCAATATTGGGGGGCCAGGCCTTGATAAGGCCATCTGGGAACCAGATCGAGCTGGCGTTTGTAGTTTTGGGTCTGCATGGGATCTGGTGAGGCACAGAGCAGCTAAACAGCATTTATTCACATATATTTGGGACTCTCATGTGCCTATGAAGGTGAGTAGTTTGGCGAGCCCTGCTTAATTCATTGGCAGTTGACTCTTGTGTGCAACACAGAGGTGTAGTGTTGGTTTCCAGGTGTAATTGTTGCATATTAAATCCTTCAGTAGAGTCGGTTGAACACCTATTTTTGCTTGGAGAGATGGCTCAACAGCTGTGGGAACATTATGAGACTAAGTTTCAAATCCCTATGTCTGTTGTCCCTCTTGAACTCAAGATTCAAATCTGGAACTCTAAGGGAAAAGTTGTGAGTGAAGCTGCGAATTTGAAATGCTACAGGAAAATTGTGCCTCTTCTCATAATTTGGTGTTTATGGAAGCATAGATGTAAAGCCAGATATGAGGGCACACCTCTATCTCTGCCTAATCTCATAAAATCCGTGGATGATTTGTTTCGAGATATTTGATTCGTCTCTCTATTCCAGGAGTTGCATCTACAGGGTTGGGTGGGATAATCCGGAGTCCAAAAGGGCCGCTTATAACAGCATTCTCAGCAGTTTACACTCGGAGAATATTGGCCATGGAAGCCATTGAGTTGTGTCTCTTAAAAGCAAGGGATACACACATTAAACCTCTTGATGTGGTTATAGATTTGAAGGAAATTTTCTTGATGGAAGCGCATACGGAGAGGTGCCCATGGACAGACGACCATACATTTTGCAGGATCAGGAACATACTCAGCAGTGCCCCACACCTGCATTTAATTTGCAAGATACTTAGGCGCACAATATAGCTTTCCCACTTGCTAAGTGGGGCTTACCAATGGCGACAACAACTTCTTCACTGAGGATGCACTCCCTATTATCACGAGGAACATTCTCCAGGCAAAAGCAATGCAATATGAGACACCTAGTGTCTGAGATCACATGGATTATCCTGACTTCTTGAAGAGGTGTGGATGACATCCTCTGTAACTGCACGACACATGCCTGGAACCTTAAGCTGCTTCGACTGTTATGGGATTCCCACATCATGAATCCATCTGCGGTCTTGCTTAACACGGAGGTGTATGCTTTCCTCATAGCAACACCTCTGGCCAAAACAATTGCTGGGAACAAGAGCAGCTATACAAGAGCTAATTCTGGTTCCAGAGCTCATCAACAAACCAGTGAGCGGGAGAGAAAATCAAACAACTGGGAGAGAATCTTACTGGTTGCATTGGTTGTGTACAGAATTCTTCCATGAATCCTTTTGTAGTCATTGGAAAATACGAAGGTGAAGCTAATGTGCATTAGCTGATCCTCTAGCCAAGGTATATCTGGAAAACAATCAGCATATGTCTCTGTTTGTGACTAAAACCTTCCCCTCATATTGGTTTAGTCGATGATGATCCTCTGATCAAGTTTTGCTACTATTTTGTGTGATGACTCCTGCTTTTGTATGAGGACGGGGTGGTAGAAGGTTCGGACTCTCCTGGATGGATGCAGAATAATTGTTGCGTGCGAGAAAATGGCTGGTGGTCTAAGCAGGGCATGCGAGTTACCAGGATAGTCAAGATTTCAAGTAGGAAGCTGGAGGTACCAAGCAGATTTGGGCCGCACACTCTGGCCGATTTCAAGGCAGCATGGATGCAAACTGCCTACATAGAATGCTGGAAATTTTCGTTTGTTTTATTTTAGTTTGGGCTTTTGTTCTTGTAAAAATCGTTGGTGGAGGAGGTCGGCCGCTCCATAATTTTTTTTTTAAAAAAAAGATTAACGTAATTAAATTATAAATTAATAGCACAAATCAATTATCGAAAAAAAAATTGTTTCTTTATTTAATCTAGCAATTGCTCTTGATAAAAATAAAAGAGCCCAATAAGTGATTTTTTGGGGTGGGATTTATCATATTAGCATTAATAATATGGGATCAATTTATTGAAGATCACAATCTCTTTTTCATCCATGTAAGTCCTTTGAAGACCGTGCATATATTTTTGATTCTACAACATATATGTGATTATTTCTAGCAGAACATCGGTGGACTTCATCCAACATGATATACGTTCGTCACTCTGCTGATGATGTGTCACAATTCATGCATCTTCACTTGCAAAATTCAATAATCCATTGTCCCTGGAAATAGGACACAAGCTTGCAATCAGAAAACCCTGATTTCTCTGCCAAACCCTCAAACTCTTTCCTGGTCCTCTCTCTCGACCCACACAGCATCAGCATCGTGAAATCCAACTTAGACGCGAACATGGAATCAAGGTTGGCCGCCGGAATCTCCGGCAACACGCACTCCACCAAAATCGCCTTCCCTTTATCCGGTAGAGCTGCATAGCAGTTCTTCAACACTTGCAAGCAGCGTTCGTCGCTCCAGTTGTGTAATGTCCACTACAAAAAGTAGTCAAAAGGGTTTGCCAGTCAGCTAGTTCATACCTTTCTGTAATAGGGGAAAAAATGGATTGTTGCTGAAAAAAAATGCCTTTATAAAAATTGCATCTCCTCTTGGTATTTCAATGAACATGTCTCCACCAATATGTTCGATCCCTGCATTTTTTTTAACAAATTAAGAGTGAGTTATAAAATATACAAAGATGAATAAGTCGGTTTATATTTGTGTGTGCAATACATATACAACACTTTCTTATAAGTTATTTATATTTCTATCTCAAACTCTATGTTATATGTTGTCAAGAAATAAGCTTACCCTTATATTCCGGAGCAGCTTGAACGATGTGGGGCAGATCAAAATTTATTCCATGAATGTCAGGATACCATGAAGTGATGATCTCCAGTGCAGCACCAGTGCCACCACCAACGTTTACCAGTGTTTTTACCCCTTCAAATCCAGTGTATCCTTTGAATACACTTTCCATACATGTAACCGTACAATCTGTCATGAAATCCTGAAACATTCTGCTGTAATCAGGATTGGACTTCATGTACTCGAAATAGGACATCCCATGGGCTCTATCGAAGGGAATCCCACCCAAGAGAAGGGATTCTCTGAACTTGTCACTGCATCAGAAGTGAGCATTACAAGCTTAGACAAACTTAATTGTTTTCCCACACTTAAAATTAAAATATATTTTATTTTATAATTTTTTGTAGTTTTATAAATGAAGGATAAATTAGTAATTTAACCAACAAAACCCAATTATCCCCCAAATTTCATATATTTAAAAAGTAAACTTAATCCAACCATATCCATCTATTTCTCTGGTCAACCAATTTGATTCGAAAAAATCTTTCCTAAGCAATCCTGGTTACTAAACATAGGATATAGTGAGATAATTTTTCAAAATCTCACTATATCCAGTGTACTGAACAGGGCCTTTATGTATACATGCATGCAATGCACATATTAGCGGATACACTAGCGCATAACATATAAAACATTATACCATGAAGCCTCCAAGACATTCTTTTGGTACATAAAATACTCATGATCCTCAGGAAACCATTTAGTAGTCTCATCAGCAATAGAGTTTCCGTTTCCGGGTGTCAATATGCCGCCATATCTTATCTCATCTGTGCCATCCGAAGCTCTGACTACAGAGCAAGTAATGAGAGAGTAACTAGCAAGGATTCGTAGGATGCAATCGATTCCCCTTGTGGCCATTTCCGGGCAGCAAGCTGGAAGCTGTGATGCAATGTCAGAAGGGGAGAGAAGGGATCCATCGCCACCTTCCAACATGATCTTAATGAGAGAAATTTGGGCAGCAGCATCCAAAACCAGACCTGGGATTGGGGTTTTAGAACAGCAATGGTTGGCAAAATTCTCCATTACTTTTCGCTGTTTGTTGTGGATGCTCCGAAGTAGGACCAGTTAGATGAGTATATATGCAGTTTGAGCGTTGAGAGTTAGATAGTTTAACCGGAGAACGAACCCTAAGTATAACTGTGCCCAACCTAGTTTGATAAGTATAGACTAACAAGTCACAAGGCCACAACAGCCAAGTCCTTGTACTCGTCCTATTTTGATCTAACAAACGTTGGATAGTCCGGTTATGAATACTGATAAATAGATATAATGGAGAGACTTTGCTTTAAACAAGTTTCTTTTGGTCTAACCAAATAGGATCAAAATCAAGAAAAAATTTGAGGCAAGAAAAACAATGGTGCAGCATGTACCGAAAATTTGGGTGTAAAATTAAAATGTAAAATCAACATCTGAGTACGGATTATGTGCATTTACTCGCGAGTTAGCTAAATGCCTAGCCTATGCATTAGATTGCAGAATCCCCTTTCTAATATAATGAACAAGAACTAGGTGTGCAGTTCATACTTGTCACCATCTGTTATCATGGGTGGATGCATGTAGGGGCTTGGGGGTGCCCCCAACCCCTACGTTAATATACATATATATTGACCAAAGAAACCCAAGATGCCTTAGCCCAATTGGTAGAGCTCAAGGCATCTATGTATGCAATGCAGTTGTGGGTTCGATTGACACAGATTCCATTTTGAGTTTTTGATTCATTAGCTATATATTTTTTTTCATTAACTATAATTAATTTATTAATCAAATCGACTTAAAATATATATTGATAAAATAATAATTTAGTCTGAATGTCAACTTCATAATTAATTGAATTATGCAATTATATATATTTATTTGATGAATTATTTTATTTGATGAATTGTTTTATTTGATGATTTATTTTATTTGAAATTATAAATATTTTTGACCTATTTCAGATTGGCGAAAAAAAATTTGCTAACGTTTTCAGAATCATAATGTATAAATCTTCAGGAAACCAGTTATAAAATTCTGTTTCGGCGGCTATGCTGCCAAAGGAAACTAAAACTCAATAAACATATAATTACAGAGAAATAAACTGAACTCAAACCTTAAACGGTACCACCTGCCGGTACTAGAAATGGGTACCAGTACCGATATCGGCACTGGACCGAGCAATGAGCCACCCGGTCGTCAAATCCTAGATCCGCCCCTATCTGTAATCAAAATTGGCTACACAATTGGAAAACTCAAGCGTAGGAGAACAAAAGTTCCATGTTCTGGTGCGGTTCCAGCGACTTCATCGACAGAAATTTCAAAAAACCTTTCCTATTTGCAAATTTTTTGGCGGGAATGAGGATGAAAAAAGGAAAAACTGGAAGCAAATCTGCTTGCCCACCAAAGAGGGAGACCTGGGACTGCGTAGACTGATAGATATATCAACCACAGCCAGCATTATACTATGGTGGAAACTGATACAACAAGACTCCCTCTGGGCAAACATCATGAAATCGAAATACTGCACAAAACAACAGTTTCTCACAGCCCCAGCGCAAGCTACAAATTCTCATACCTGGAGACGATTGGTTAGCGTCAGAGAAACAGCTAGCCCTCACATCTGTTGGAAAGTAGGCTCAAGAGACATTTCATTCTGGTTTGACAATTTGCTAAATGAGGGAACGGTTTCCTCCAGAGCTGTAGTACACTTAGAACAATTGAAGATTCATCATCTGAAATATGGCAGTGAATGGCAGCAGCAAAGCTTAAGCAGATTGGTAGGAACTGAGTTAACAGAAGAGATCATGGAGATACCGACTTATCCGGGCAGAGACAGTGCCATATGGAAACTGGACACATTTGGAAACTACACCAATAAATCAGCCTGGAACCTGGTAAGACACAGGGGCAGCGAATCAAAAATATATGATTACATATGTTGCAAGGACATCCCTATCAAAATCAGCATATTTCTGTGGAGACTAACTCAAAACATCTTGCCGCTGACTGTAATCTAAAAAATAAAGGAGTGATGCTTGCATCCAGATGTGTATGCTGCACTATATCACCCCAAGAGGAGAGCACTGATCATCTTTTCTCATATAGCGAAATAGCTAGCATGGTATGCAGTGAGATGAGTCAGAAATGTGGTATCGAGCAGCCTACTTCCCCCATGACAATTACACAAAGGATACAAGATTGGAAAAGGAAAAAAGGAGGTGTTGCAGTGTCCTGCTTAAGACAACCCGTATGCCTTACCACTTGCTGGTCATTATGGAAATCACGCTGCACTGCAAAGTTTGACAATGGCAAGATAGACAAAACGCAAATAGTCAGGCAAGCATCCGAGTTAACACAAGATATTTTATCACAGCAAGTCATTGGCAGACCGATATCAACTGGTGAGGAAAACATCTTGTTAAGGTGGAAGATATCCGTGACTGATAAAAATCATGAGCCAAGGCACAAGTGGAAGGAACCTGCACCAGGTTTTACAAAAATCAACATCACCAGCTCCAAAAACCAGGGAAGAATCGGACACGCCTTTGTAATTCGCTCTTATTCCGGAAAATTCATACATGCATACACTAATCGCTCTTGTGACTCACAGATTCACTCAGAGGCTCAAGTACTATACAAAGGACTGCAATACTGCATGGAGCACAATCTTAACCACTTAGAGATAGAGTTGCAACGAGAAGACCTTATTTCAGGATGCCATCGCCCAAACGACGGCCCATGGAAGGTATATGATATTTGCTTTAAGATTAACAAGTTACTTGCAGGACTACAGAGCTTCAGCATATCTAGAGCAAAGAAAGCACAGAATGAGTTGGCAAAAGAAATATCAAGATGGGGAATCACACATGGGGCAACACATTTCAACAGCTTACAAAGCCTCCCGGAGAAAGCCCACGAAATAGCAACAAAAGAGCTCAACCAAGCCACTGTGGGACTTTGAGATGAAGGCCTACATACCTCCAGAGCAAACAGCAAAACCGGTTCAAGAACTACGAAAGGCAAACAACAAGAATGAATCCCAATCAATACAACAGGTATGCCTTTCAAGTTATATATCATAAACCTGCAGGTTGCGAGAAGACAAATGCAACACCTTAAGGCCAGCAAACAAAAACTCTAGTTACATTCAGTAAATTAATTTTCAAACACTCATTTAGTTTGTATAACATTTTCATAAATGCCTGGATAGTCTCTGTACGAACATTACGGTTCATTAGTAGTCAATTTTTCATTAACACGTAATCCCATCCGAAACTAAAGGACGGGTTTTTATTAAAAAAAGTAGCCCTTTATAGGGTTTTAGATATTATTGACGTTGAAGTCGCCAGAACCACACCAGAACATGGAGTTTTTGATATCATAGACATGACATTTTCAATGATGTAATCAATTTTGACTATGGGTGATGACCACTATAAGTTGTGCACTTAAGGACTGCACAGAGGTCATACCCTAATGAACAATAATACTAAATTTATATAATTTTTTCATATATAATTATATATAATAAATGGAAGATTGGCATATAGTATGATGTGAGATCAAGTCACATACAAAACAAATGTATTAAACCTAATAAACTCAATTATAATAACAAGTGTTAATATATCATTTATCATATATAATTATACAGAACAGATCCTATTGTCAGTTTTCTGGTGGTCCGTTTTCCCTTGCGTGTACAATTTTTTCAATTAGCCATCCGTTTTCGAAATTGATCGCACCATTGGAAAGCTTATACATTGAAT
>JAOYMZ010030912.1:0-16666 GCA_025802335.1 Pinguicula primuliflora | reverse complement strand
AAGAATTAAAAAATATATAAATTAAAATATTTTTTAAAATTTTTTCAATAAAAAAAATATTTTTTTATTTTTTATTTATTAAAAATTTGAAAAACGGTACCGGCCCGGTACCGATACCGGTACCGGTACTTTTTTGATCTGGTACCGGCCGGTACCGGGACCGGTCCTGGTACCAAAAATTGGTACCGGGAACCAACCGGTACCGGTACCGGTCCTGTGCCGGACCGGTACAAGAGTACCGGTTGGACAGGCCTAACTAACTATTTCTTGAGTTATTTTTTCTGATAACGAAGAGAAACTCACTGAGGTAGGTAAACTCACACAATCCCGCAATAGCCTGAAAATCACGGTAGGGAGGTAAGCCATACACGACAGACTCATGTCGTTGAGTAAAATTGGACCCATGATATTGGAGTGCAATTATCATTTTCACAACCATTATGTCAACCCATCTTTAACTCTTTTTTTGTGATAGATAATGTTACTGAGATTTTTAAACTCGTGACCTGTGAGTGCAATTGTAACTCCCATAACCACTAGGTCAACCCTCTTTGACATACCCATCTTTAACTCTTGAGTTATCTTTTTTGTTGCGCCAACTAGAGGAGTTGATTGAGATGTTGCAACAATTATACCGGGCAACATGTGAGTATTTTTGAGCAACACATCACCAATATTTAGAGCTACAAAATATAAGAGCAGTTAGTGAGACAAAGGCCTATAGTTAATTCCAAGGATCCAAATTTTAATATATTAGGGAGTAGACACAAACATGATAATTTTATTGGAAAATAATGCAAATTATAGAACATAAAGACCTTAGCTATTGGGTTGATGGGTGTATCATTAGAGTCCTGTGAGATTATATATCAAACGAAACGGACTGCTCTTATTGTATTCGAGAATAAACTGTTAAATACCAAACCTTCTTTTTGGTCTCACCAACTAGAGGAGTTCAAATCTAATAGTGTGAATGTGTGTGAGTGTATTATGTCTAGAGTTCAAATCTCGATATAGCTTCAACTTTCATTATATGAAAAGAGGAGTAACTTCAGGTGTGAAATAAATATACTAGGCAACACATGAGGATTTTCAAATAAAGTCACTTTTTAGAGCCACACAAAAATCAACAGATAGTGAGACCTCACATATATTATGAAATTAATACAAGATCAAATCACACAATCAACCTCCTGTACAATTGATACAATTACCTAATAATATATTGAACACAAAAGGTAATAGATCATGGTGTTTAACTTTGGCAAATCTGGTGGTATGGGAGTATTGTTGTATACATGAAGATCTGAGTAATCTTCCTTACGTGTAGAACCTATCAACAGCCCGCCTACATGAAAGAATGACCTCTTTTTTCCTGGTGAATCTTGTTCGTAATTATTAATTGTTCTATATTGATCCCTTTTGGATATCTTTCTTTATACATATACCAGTGATCTCCTCACGAGAGAAATTCTTGACGCATCGCCGCCGATTTCTTCAAACACGAGCAACAGATTCCTAACTGGCTTCAGCCATGAACGTGGAACGTGGTACCTGAGGAGTGAGATAGACGACAGGAGACTTAAACCAATAGTGATTCCATGGCCTTGTCCTAGACGTTCGTATAAGCGACCTAAGCGAGCTTTTGATCAGAGCAGATAGATTATGGTGCAGACATTTACCATCTTTGAGTCGGTTTTCCGCATCCATCCTGACACTTTGCTGCCCGATATGTGCCTGAATAGTTGCAGGCATTGCATGCACCATTAGCCGTAACAGTCCAGTACCGTCCAATGCTCTGTCCATTTATCCATGCCTGGCCTTTGCCCATGCTGCCCATGTCTAAGGCCAATGGATCATCATCCTCTCCTTGTGGCGTGAGAAAGTATGCCTGTAAATTGGAATGGCCAAAGAGACAATTTGATGAGCTATTTGAGTTGAACTACCCCCATCCTGAGGCCTAATTTTTCAGTCCAGAATGTTAGGACCAGATTAATGATGTTAATTCAAGTGTTGTGGATGAATGGTACGATTACCAACATCATTAATCTGTTCTTACCATTCTGGATCATAAAATAACTCCATTCGAGGGAGTTATTGATGATTACCTTGTACCAAGTGAGAGGCTGCTGCTTGTTTGCCAACAAGGAAGACGACCATTTGTTCCAATCAACTGAAGATAAGTCCATGGATTCTCCTCTCAGACCAACCTTGTAAGACCATTTTTGCCTGGACAAGTCCGTCGGTCCGCCATCCAGGCCACGCAAGACGACTGGTCCGACAATACCAGTGGCCCGTGTTTCAAAATGAGGGCCATCGTTCTGTGAGACAATACAACAAACACCAGAAATGCAGAAAAATTATTGTCTCAAGTGTTGGTCCGAAATGAACTCATAGGGTAAGAGTCAGATGAGAGGGAACGTAACGAGAGAGAAAGACACTAACAGGTAATCCAACAGCTACACTGAGTAGGGCCAGATTGTTTAATCCGGCGTGCAATTTGACTGATTTTGAGAAAGTTAACTTTGTGGTTCGAGGAGAGCCAAAGGATGATCCTGAAAAAAAAAAGGCTGCATCAGCTTGCAGTGATAGATTTTGCAAGTGAAGTTGAGTTGAAATTTGAAACAGATCCGACGGTGGAATCAGTACCATGTGTGGGTGCGTGTGGTGCATTGTATAATGAATGCGTGCTTACAATTTTAAAAACAAATTATAAAACACGAAAGTGTGAAACATCACATGTCATTATATATAGTCCATTTTTCTGTTTGTAATCCGTGTGTTACCATACAATTGTACTGTAACAAAGTGTAAGGATTTGGCTGCATTTCACCTGCTAATTGCCCATTTACAAACACATGCAAGACAGGGGCAGCAGAATCTACGTTGAGAATGGGCCACCGTCCATTGTGAAGGAAAGATTCGGATGGGTTGATCTCAATACTGCATTGATGATTCAGTTGGAAAACTGGAGATTATACAGAAAGAGAATGATAGAAAAACAGAAAGCTATCTTTACCTGGTGATGTACCATAAGTAATCAGTCTCATCTCTAGTCACATTCAGTTGGTCCAGCAAACCATAAACACTAAATTTTGCATCAGCCTCGGTTTCCCAGATGTCTTCATTGAATGTTTCCCATGAAAGCATTTGAACATTCGTAGGCAACATACGCACCAAAGATGTTCTGGATTTAACCTATACAACCCAAAAAAATTTCATCATTTTACGACAAGATTTCAGAGGATACAAAGCTTATGTTCTTATAACGTTACTCACTAGGGCTGTGTTAAAGATGACACTTGTGCAATCTTGGAGTATGGTGATGGACCAAGGAGGCAGATGGTAGACCATGTTTCTGAATTTCACCGTCGCGGCTGCGTTCATGTGGTAATTTGATAAGAATGCTGCGCACTGACCTGACTTTGAAGAAAAAACATGGGCCTGTGAACAAAACCAGATCCATCATCAAAGGCAAGATTATCATCACAAAACTTCAAGTTCCGAACTTGTTGTTCGATTAAATTGTTATGGTTCCGATTTCTAATTATCGGATGTTGATGTGACAGTCATGATAAGATGATCACTCGAATGGTCATGACCATTGGATCAAACTCCAATGATCATAGTTACAATTCGAGATCATAAGAATAGTAATTGGGACCGTAATTCAGGACCTGAAAATTCCTGAGATTATCAGTCGAATGAGAACAAGTGCTGTAGAAAGTATACAAGTTCAAGTGCATGGCATCGTATGAGTGTAAAGAAAAGTGAACACAAACCCAAATAATACATCAAAGTCAAAAGAAAAAAAAATTCAAGGACAAAGGTTTTATCTTCGAAGTTGCACAAGGATGTACAAGGATTACGTATCTTGATCAGTATTCAAGAATGCGTTGTGGCGCCTAAGCGGCCTAAGCACCCATATAATTGGTCTAAGTGGTTATTCGGACAAAGTAAAGGATGACCGCCCAGTGCCTAAGTGCCTAAGTGCCTAGCCTACCGCCTTCTCGAACATAGATCTTGATCAACATTGTATAACTACTTAGCTCAGTTTATGAAATGCAGCAGAAAGAACTCGAGATCAAGCATTACGACATACACTCCTACCTACCTGTTCATAATTTCCTAAAGTAGTAACTATGGGATCAGCAGATACCAATGCAGGCTCACATATCTTGATTGCCCTGTGAAGCTCCTTAAGATGGTCATACTTTGGCTGCCTCAGCAAGCCTACCAATTAAACAGCCGACTAATTGAATACTAGAATGTAACGAACATCAAACAAGGAAACGAAGCGCGGGTTTTTTTATGTCGAAATTGTCATCTTTTCCTCACCGTATTCATCAATAGGAGCATCATAGTCATAGCTGGTAGTGACAAAAGGACCGCCAGCAGTTCTTCCAAAGTTTGTTCCTCCATGATACTGATGGAAAGCAGAGAGGGAAAAGAAGAAAAACATTAAGGAAGTTGTTATTGGAATCTTCCAAGTATTAATCCATATAGATAGATAGACAAAAAGGTAATAGAAATTTACTAACCATGTAATAGTTGACGAAGGACCCTCCTTTCTGGATGAACCTGGCAACAGCAAATGCCAAATCTTCTACCGGTCTGTGGTGAATAGGCCCTCCAAAATCTTCAAACCTGGCTTAGACAAAAAAGATTTAGGATTCACAGACAAATATAACAAGCTATGATGCTCAATTCTAATCTGAGCTTTTGATCTGATATCTCAATGACTTAAATGACCCTGAACCGTCCGATCAATAACTCAGATTAGAATTGAGCACAGTAACATTGAGCGTAGAATCTATCTAGCAATTCATATTGCGTGATTATTAACAAAAAGAAGATGGAAAGTTACCAGCCAGTCCAAGCCTCAGTCCACATGATGGGCTTGTAAGGTTTGTTGGGGGAAAAATAGTCGCAGTAGAAACCATTACATGTATTTATCTGTCAGTAAGATTAAGAGAGTTGCAGGAAAAATTCAGTGCAAGAAAAACCCAATCTGCAATTCCACATTGCAAGTAAACATATGTTACCACTGGATCAGGGGCATCGTCTTCCTTGCACATAGTCCATGGCACTCCCGTGTTCAAGTCAACAGCCATTTTTGCAGCCCATGTCATGTACGCATGACCAGCTGCTCCAAAATCTTTAACTTCAAAGCCATATTCATTTTCGATCTACATTTCATTAAGGACAGTCAAAAGTGTAAGTGCTTCAAGCAGGGAACACCTTGAGATTGGGGACTCGGGGTTATTCGTTTTTTGGCTGGAGTTACCGAATTCGTAAATAAAACATGCCTGAGCCAGAATGATTGGGCCACCTTGAGATTGAAACAACCTTTCATCCTTCGCCATTTGAACAATTTTCTGTGTGAACCTTTGCATTGCTCCCTGCAGCAACCAGAAAACAGAAATTAACTTAAACTACAAACATGAATAACACAAGTACAGTACCTACACACGAAACATACCTTGAAAGGTTCGTTGTCAGTTCTGAAGCTAATCCCTGGAACATATTTCAACCATACAGGAAATCCTCTGATTGAAGAACAAGTACGAATGTAAAGAAACGTCCAAATTAATGCAAGTTTAATAGATATAAATGAATAAATAAATTAGAGAAAATAAAAAACACTACCCAAAATTCCATTCTGCACAAACATAAGGCCCTATACGAAGGTTTAAAAAGAGTCCTGCTTTCTGGACCAGTTTTATGAACCCAATCAAATCGCATCTACCCTCAAAGTTATACTGAAAACCCAGAAAGCAAAACGTGTCAGTTTACGTTTTAATGAAAGAAATCAAAAGAAAATATACGTAGAATGCAAGAGTAATTTCACTAAAGATCTCAGGGAAACAGCAAGAGTACATTTCCGGGAGAAGGCTCGTGAAGGTTCCAAAATACGTAAGTGTCTATAGCATCCAAACCTCCATCTTTAGCCTTCTGAATCATCCCCTCCCACATCTACATTGCAATGATTTGATTATCATCTCGCCGAAGAGAGTAAAAAAAAAAGTCTTATAAAAAATTACCTCCGGAGTGCTTCTGGGATAGTGAATGGAGCCAGACAGAATGATTCTCCTCTGGCCATTGATAATGAGAGTTTTTCTGTCATAAGATACACTGCAATAGGAATGTCGGAAATGGGAAACTAAAAGCAGCCATAAAAGTAAATGCTTGGAAGCTGAGTTCGCTTCCATTTTTACTCTTCTCGAGAAACAGAGACAGAAAGTTCCAGTCTTTTGGAGGGAAACGAAATGGGTATTGCTCAGGTTTCTAAACCAAAGATTAAGCGAATAGCAGAGCGCCTCATAAATCATAAAACGGACCACAATCAGAGGTGGTTTTGAGTTTGAAAAGAATATGTATGTATTAGGGAAACCAAAATCTATCTCTATCTATAAATCTCTAGTTACAGGCAGTCTTCCAATGGGTAATGGCCCTCCTAGGGTCCATTCATTTCAGAATATTTTCAGATCACCTCTAAATTAGCTGGACAACAAAGAAACGAGCGAAAATATCAGTTGGAGGGAGATTATTGTTTTCAATGAAAGTTTCCCAGTGTGGAATCCGTATTTATGTAACTTTATAATCCTACTTCCCAGATGGGACAACAACTTTTTTCAACGTAAATAAATGTTTATAATGAATTATATGGTGGGCTAATCAGTAGTCCGTTGTGCTTCTTGACCTCAGGAAAATCGTTGGTGTCAAGGGGCGGATAGATCAAGTTGGAACATGTATCTTGTCTTCGAAAAACTTTTGGTAGTATAATAGAGATTCACAGACTTGGAGTATAGTTGAAGGTAAGCTCGAAAATTATAGTGATTTCGAACAAGATCTAGAATTCATTTGTCTACATATGAAGGGATAATGAAAAGAACGTGTCAAGAAGGTAATAAATCTTGACATTGCAACTATTGGAATATTGTTTATAAAAGTAATGAAGAAGAAACTTAAATACACATATTGGCCTCATACAATAGGAATCCGGTTCAGCTCCAGAATGATGGTGCCGAATGATGGTGCCGAATTCTATTCTGGACCGTTAGATCAAAATCCAACGGTTCAGATCAAATGACTCATTTAACTGTTCACTTAAAACACTTTTGATCTGGACCGTTGAATTTTGATCTAACGGTCCAGAATAGAATTCGGCACCATCATTCGGCACACTATTCGGGACAGGAAAAAAATTCCATACAATATATCTGTTAGAAAACAGACTCGACCCTACTCCGGGTCGGACCTCGCGTGCGCGTGTGTGAGTCAACTTAAGTAGAAAGATTTGGATTACTCTCATCAAAATCTTGAGCACTAGTTCTAGCACCACATCCCTATTTAAGTTGGTTAATATTTATGTGTGAAATCCGTGTGACATTCCAACACTAACACCTTGGTCTTAAGATTTTAATGAGAGTAACTCACATCTTCCTATCTAAGTTAGACCACACGTGCACATGCATAAACGAGACATGAGACAAGAGAGAAGGGAGTCTGTTTTCTACTACTAGACTAAAATAGATCTATTTGATTCAATACTTATATCCATGTGATTCAATACTTATACCCTAAGCAGTCTAGACGACACCCGTGTAAGCGGCTTGCTTAGGCAGTATTTGAATAGTGCGGAAGGCGATCGTCCTTCGTCTAAGTGGTGCCTAGACGACCTAGGCAAAAGTCATCTTGAAAAGAGGGTAAAATACAGTTAGGGAAGGAAATAAACATAATTTTTCTCAATAATTCCTATCATCAAAATAGAGTAAGCATCAATCCTAGACAATTATCCTGAATAATATAATTTGGGCAATTAAAATCATTAACGAAAAGTTTATATATATATATATATATGGTCAGATGAACTTGCATGAATCAAGCGACCTTTTCGCCAAAATTTTGTCAAATTCTAATAAATTACTATTTGTCCCTAAGTTAAAGAGTTTTAGAAATTTCCAATTTTTAGACCTTTTCTTCTTTATAGTGATGATTTTAATTCTGAAGGCCATGACAATAGCCTTGGTTATGTTGTCGAGTAAAATTGTCTAGGACTATTATTGAGGAGGAGATCATTATTCATCACCAATATCATGTGATCAATTGTATTGCATGTTCTACCCGAGATCAACATAATTTTCTCAATGTTAGTAGTTTTACAATTATATAATATGCCTACGAAACGAAATGACATGATTGAGTTTGTTTTTATTTAAACATGACTGGGATTAGATCTAACCAAAGCAAGCTCCAAGACAAAAGGACAGGATCATGTGCATTGATACATAACAGCACTTGGCATGGTGACCATTTCTTCATTATCCATCCACCCACCGGAGAGGATAGGCAAGATAAGGTAACACATCACGGTTCAGATGCTTGTCATATTTTAAATGCACAGCACAACAAGGGACACTCAATATTGTAACCATATAGAGAGTGGCATTCCATCTTCAACCAGTGGAGGGGAGGGAGCCGCTGAATTAAATTGAGCAATTGGTAATAATAGTCACCCAATCGCAGAGTTCTTTACCAAATTAAGTTTGAATATAAAAATTCAAAGATACGTCCGTTAAATCATTTGTGTTCCTCGAACACTGAGCCATAGTTCGCTATTAGGTAGACTGTCAGAAGGTCAACGATTATGGTTTGATTGATGCTATGTCCTTATTTAGTAGGAAAGCTTGTGTGGTATGGTTATCTGGCACTGATGGAGGCTTTCACTCAGGCATGTCCGTGTCATTTGCTGGTATAATGGACGTTTTTACTGCGGAACTTCTTGGCCTAAGGGAAGCCCTCCGTCATGCTGAGGGAAAAGGCCTGCAAAATTTTACTATACAAGGGAACTGCTTGAATGTAATATTGATAGTGCAATGAGAAGATCTCGGCCTCCGACAATGTCAGGATCTCCTGTACGAGACAAAATCCCTGACCAATTCGTCTCCAGAATGTTTGGGATCTCTTGGTATCGTGACCTTGAAAATTCAATAGCACATTAGCTTTTTATGCCAAGCAATCTGATGATGTTGTTCGAGAGTGAAATAATCAATCTGGTTTTATTCGATCGCCACTAGATACATCCTAACATCTAAATGAAATTTGTTATTTTTTTCAAAAAAAAAAGCTCCAACGAGCAGGAAATACTTGTAAGGTACGTATAAATTTCGGAATTTATATCTTGGATTTAATAAAATCCCTGCTGATCACAACTCACAAGAGGGAATAATGAGTAGGGGGCCATATTTCATCAACCTTTGTGCCGGAACACCTAGGAGGCCAGGCCGAATGTAAACAAAACAAAACAAACTAAAAATAAAGATGTAAGGCCCAACCCATCTAATTTCGTTTCCCGCCTAGAAAACAAAAGGTAAAGGGGTCCTTGCAATACTCTCCTTGCAACTCAATGTTTGGGTTGAAATGTATATGATGGCGAGAGGAGAAAAAAGAAGGAAAGAGGAGGAGGTTTGGAAGAAGAATATCATATTCTCAAGCAGGGAGTTGAGTTGAGTTGAGTTGAGTTGAGTTGAGGTAACCCTTACCTTAAATGGGGGGAAAATTGGTAGAGGGTTGTCTGGGTTGTAGAAATGGTTTGGTAGAGTTCTTGTTCCTGTTTATTTTCTTGACCTTATGCCCTCGTCAAGTCATTTTGGTGGATTTGTTAGAGTCTTCTTATAAATCGGATGTAAGAACGCAGAGAGTTTTGAGAATTCTCAGCTTTTTGTATATTTCATTCTCGTAATTCTAACTAATTGATATCAATCCTAACTAACGGATTTACAATAAGGAAGGAAATATCTTTCCTTTCCAACATCCCCTCAAGTTGGATTATGTTTCATGCCGAACTTGCTTAGAGCATCATGGAAAGTTAAAAAAAATCATGGAAAGTTGATGAACCTGTAACCTTTGTGAGTACATCAGCAAGTTACTGCTCATACGGAGCATAGGGTAGTTTAATCAGCTTGGATTCTAGTTTCTCCTTAATAAAATGACGATCGATTTCTACATGTTTCGTCTGACCATGTTGAACTGGATTATGAGAGATTTCGATGGCAGCCTTGTTATCACAAAACAAGCTCATTTCTTCTTGTGGTGCGAATTTCATCTACTCAAAATGTGTTTCAGCCATAATAGTTCATACATGCCATTCGCGATCCCTCGAAACTCTGCCTCCGCACTCGATCTTGCAACTACCTTTTGTTTCTTGCTGCTCCAAGTAACCAAATTTCCTCCAAAAACGTACAGTATCCTGAAGTCGACCTTTTGTCGGTCTTGTTGCCTGCCCAATCATCATCAGTATAACTCTCAACCTTTAAGTGACCGGTTTTCTCATACAACAGACCTTTAAATGGTGATGACTTGAGATATCGTAAAATTCTTTCAATTGCCAACATGTGCTCTTCGCTAGGATTCAGCATAAACTGACTCACAATACTCACTACGTAGGAAATATCCAGGCGAGTGTGGGACAAGTAAATCAATTTCCCAACAAGCTTCAGGTACCTCTCGCGATCAGTTGGTGCTTGATCTGGTAATTCTTCTAGACCATGATTCTGGACCATTGGTGTGTCAGTTGGCTTGCAATATGTGAGTCCAACTTCAACCAATAAATCCAAGATGTATTTTTCTGAGATACGAACAGACCCTTCTCTGAGCGCGAGAGTTCGATCCCGAGAAAATATTTCAATCCTCCAAGATTTTTTTATCTCAAACTGAGTGGATAATCGTCTCTCCAACTCTTTCATTTCCTCCACATCATTTCCTGTAACAATTATATCATCAACATAAACTATCAAGATTGTTACCTTCACGTCACGATGCTGATAGATCATGGTATGATCTCCATTGCTTTGTTTATAGGCTCACGTCTTCATGGCCATACTGAACCTTCCGAACCAAGCTCTCGATGATTGCCTTAAGCCATATAGTGACTTATTCAATCTGCACATGACCTGGTGTCCAGTCCTTTCAAAGAATCGAGGTGGCAATTCCATGCAGACTTCTTCAGCTAATTCACCACGTAAAAAGGCATTGATTACATCGTGCTGCTGAAGTGGCCAGTCCAAATTTACCGCCAGGGAGAGGAGTACTCTGACAGTATCAAGTTTCGCTACGAGTGAGAATGTCTCATCGTAGTCAATTTGAAAAGTCTGAGTATATCCTTTATCCACCAGTCTTGCTTCGTATTTCTTAATCGATCCATCTGCATTATGCTTCACCATGAAGACCCATCGACAACCAACTGCCTTTTTCTTATGTGGAAGCTCAGTTAGGACCCATGTATGATTATCCTCGAATGCTCTCATCTCTTCATGTACTGCTTCTTTCCATTTCTCATCTTCGAGTGCTTGGGATTCTGTAGGAAGATAGAGCTACTGCCAATGTTTGGAGTTGTCCAGATGTCGAGCTTTTCACGTAATTCGCGACAGGATATCAAGAATTCTTTGGCTTGAACTCAGGGTTGTATCTTTCTTTGGCACGCCCCCTATTTTCCCTGTAAGGCAATCTCGAAGTACGAACAGTATTATCACAATCATCACGGACAAATTACATACCTCAGGTAATTACCGGGATGAAGGGTCAGTTGAATCGTGATCTTGAGTGGAGGGCTGTAGTAAGTCTTCATTCAATCCTTCTGAATTGATTCTTTATGCCCTGGTCACCTCATTTTCACCCAACTAAAACGTTTTCATGCTATTTTTGGCCTAAATTCTGTTTTCTGCTTCATGGTTGCGGTCGTCCGAGACCACATCATCCTGGTCATTTTCTTGCTTCTTTTCAGCCATTATTTCTGCAGGAGACAACCAAGAGGAGACACACAGAGCCCGATCTTCACTTTTCTGCTCATTCTCCCCTTGAAGATCCATCCCAAAGAAATCTCACCTTCGATGAAGGTTACATTCATGGATACGTAAAGGCGATGCGATCGGGGATCGTAGCATCGATATCCCCTTTGCGATGGCCCATATCCGAGAATGATCAACCAGAGAGCACACATATCCAATTTACTTCAATGGTGCTCCAGAATGTGGACATACACGGCGCATCCAAATGTATGGGGTTCAAGCATAAGTACCGACGGGAGATTGTGAAAAGTCGACAATACATGTAACGGGAGTGGCAAATTTCAGAGCACTCGATGGTAGTCTTTTCATCAAGTACACAGAGGTAGCGATGGCCTCTGCCCAAAAATGAACAGGCACACGACTTTCAATCATCATTGCACATGCTCTCCAAAATCTGTCTGTTTTGGCCAGTGTTCGAGAAGGCGGCGTCTGGGCAGGCTAGGCGACTGCCTTCTCAAATAGAGGTTTCGGCGCTCCACTGTCCCATTTTGCTGTGGCGTATATGGGCATGTGGTCTCATGATGAATTCCTGAAGTAACACAAAATTCTTTCATACGGTTATTCACAAATTCTGTCTCGTTATCAGAGCGAAGCTTTATATGCACCGAATACTGTACCTTGATCATTGTGCAAAAATTTCGAAAGCATTCAAATACCTCATCCTTATATTTCAGTCAAAAAATCCAAGTCATACGCGAGCAGTCATTAAAAAACAAAATAAACCATTTATAACCATTCGATGAAGCAACGGGCGCTGGCCCCAATATCAGTATGAATAAGTTCAAACGGAACAACACACTTGGAATTATTCAAAGGATAATTCGTGCGATGGCTTTTGGCCAAAACACAAGTCTTGCAAATAAAATCAACTGAATCCAAATCCTTAAAAAATTAGGCAATAACTTTTGCAAATAACCAAAAGAAGCATGACCAAGTCGTTGATGCCATAACCAAATTTTCCGCTCATGATTGCTCAGAGAACGTCCCACATGCAGAGATCGCCCACTGTTAATGTCCTCCAAGTAGTACAGTCCCCCTCTCTTAGTGCCACGCCCAATAATCTTCTTCGTGCGAATTTCCTAAATCAAGAAAACAGTGTCATATATTAGTATCACACATCTGAGATCGGCGGCTGCTTGGCTTACCTAGAATAATTTATATGCAAGTTTCGGAACAAGTAAAGTATTACATAAAATAAGGGAAGATGATAGCTCTACGATTCTAGCTCCTGAAACAGTAGACATGCCCCCACTTGCATCCACAATACTCGTTCATCATGGCACTGTAATCTCAGAAAAATCTGAAGCATCATATGTCATGTGACCCGTGGCCCCCGAATCAAGTATCCACGTATCACATGGCCACTTATTCTGCTATGTAAACAAAGATTTACCTTCACTAATTTTTAGATTTGAAGTACCAGTGGAGATTATGGAGTATCCCGAATTATCCGTCTCGGTATCTTCTCCTTCAGCCACAACAACTTTTCCAACAGCAAACCTTCCTCCTCTCGGTAATCTCCAGCCTTTAGGGAACCCTTTCTCGAGGTAGCATGTTTCGGTCTTGTGTCGTGTCTTCCCACATCATTTGCACTTGAGAAAGTCCCTTGTATCAAAGGCTTTGTTCGACCCTGATTATTTTTTTCATAAATATGGAGCCCTTGAGAGGCTAGAACCACAGAAGTGACTTCTCATTTTTCCTTCTTCATCACAATTTGCCTCATTCCTTCTCTCCTTGCAATAGCATATGCCTGTTCTAATGTGGGAAGCGGATTCATCTTTCGAATTTCACTTCTCACATAGTCAAGGCAGTCATCCATGCCATCCAAAAATAGGTAAACTCTTTCTTCATTCACCAATTCTTTGTATTTTTTTATATCAGTTAAGCAAGTCATTGGATTTGAGTGGCGATGGCCGATTTCTCTCCACAATCCTTGTAAGCCATTGTAAAACTTCTCCGGTGTACCACCGTTTTGTATCGGGCACCACACACAACGGCGAAGGTCGTAGACTTGCGAGATGTCGTTTCCATTAAAATAGGTTATTGCCACTCCATCCCAAACTTCTCGTGTCGTGCAAAATCGCATGAAGTTCAACATGAGATCCGACTCCATTGAATTCACGAGCCTGCTTTTTACCATGGAATTTATGGTTCTCCATTTACGAAATTCGGGTTCTGAATCGGCCAGTTCAACAATTTCGCCATTAATATATCACAGTTTATCCCTCTCAGAGATAAACATTTCTATCACTTGTTACCACATACCAGAATTCTGGTCATTCAATTTGACACCAATATTTGCGACAGTAGGTTCCGCAACAGATCCATTTGTTTCTCCAGCTCCTCCATTGTCCGCAGGTACAATGGTTTGTTCTTGTCGTCAACTTGTGGCGCCATCGTGGATCAGCGAACGAATGAGAACGTCATCTTCTAGACTCCTTCTGGCTCTGATACCATATAAAACGGAAGTAAGAATGCAGAGAGTTCTGAGAATTCTCAGTTTTTCGTATATATTCATTCACAATTTACATCAACTTATATACACATACAATCTCGCTATTTATTGTTAGTTAATCCCGTAATTCTAGCTAATTGATATTAATCCTAACTAACGAATTTACAATAAGGAAGGAAATATCTTTCCTTTCCAACACTTCTGGTTGCTGCTCGCGAGGTTAGGGGAAGGAACAAGATTTGCACGAACTTGTATAGCCAATTGTATCTACTACCAGTAAATGGGTGGATAAGGAAAGCGTTTTCAGTGGGGACGAACCCAAAATTACCAAAACACATTTGACAGCCAAATGTCGGAACAGATCCAACGAATAAATACAAATACGAATTCATAACTTAATACCGAAGCGTGGCCGAATGTAGTATCCTAGTTGATAGATCTTGAATCAAGGCTACCAGAGTCCTGATGGTTTCCACAACTCAAAATTCTCATTCGGAGATAGTGAGTCAACACTTCTAGATAGATATGAAAACTGAGTCTTAACAGATGTAAATATGAATAACTGCTATTAGGGTTTGAACAATCACTTATTTATAGGTGTAAACATGAGTCAATGTGTAATTAATAATAAGAATAAAATTTTTGTACATAATAAGTATGAAGTGGGTTCAATGTCAATCTCTAATAATACTTGGTGACACATTTAATGTCAATCTTTCATTTCATACGAAATAGATGGTCAGAATTTAAACAATTTAAAAACTACTTACCAAAAAAAAAACAATTTAAAAACTCACGTGACCCATCTTCTCCAATCTTTCATGCCCTCCATTTCTCCTCACATTTTAGAACCTTCAACACAGATATTTGTCCGGCCATTCATCCTTCCATCGACGGCAAGTCCAACACCCACTCGTTGTCCGTAGAAGACCAAATATCTCGGGCCAAATATATCGGGCCAAATATCTCGGACCAAATATCTCGGACAATTGCAAACTAGTGCATGTTCCTTTCATCTACATGAACCTTTCGTACCAAACAAGAATCTTTCGTACCAAACATGGAAATCAACAACATGAACCTTTCGTGTTCCCAGAACATTAAAGTTTTGGTTTTGCAAATATCCATTTTAATAATTCAAATTTTTAGCAACTCAAAATTCAAATCAGTTAATAAAAAAATCAAATCAAATTATTCAACACTATCTGTACTAGAAATAGAAACGAATAAAGCTAAGTGTACTTAGTGATTTTATACAAAATTTTGTACATAAATGAGAAGAAAAGGTATAAAATCTGAGTTACAAATGTGACCTCGCGGTTGGGTCACCATCATTCTAATTCTTTTTTTATATATATGGTAGGCATAGCCATACAACAAAAAATACGGCCCGCTCACGGGGATCAAAACAGAATGAATCTTCGGATGAAGTCCCAACGGATCGTGCGACCCGAATGCAGAGAGGCAACCTGGCATAGAAGTTGATATCGGCTCGAGCGGAATCATGTGTCCATGGGCGGATCCAGCCCGGTGCCTAGGGGGCCCAGGCACCCCAGCCCAAAAAAAACCAGGAAATTTGGGCCTCTACAAAAAAAAAAAAAAAATTAGCCCAACTTAAAGAGTTGTATTCAGAAAAAAACAGAGGTGCCCAGCCCAACTTTGAAATTAGATCGCGAGCAGTTCCATCTTCACAAATCACTAGTCTCCGTCTCACCGTCTGTGTTGTTGTTGCTCTGCTCACAAATTGCAGAATCAAAAAATACAATTGACAAATCGATGGCTTGCGTCTGCTTAGGGTTTTGCTGGCTGTGCTTCTGCTTGCTGTGCTGCGCTGCTTAGGTTCTTGCTGTGCTGTGCTGCGTTTGCTTAGGTCTTGCTATCTCCCTTATTTTTTCGGATCTGAGGGTGAGGAGACTCTAATCATGTGAATGGCTTTTATTTACATCATGATGTCTGCTGCTTGGTTTTGGAACGGCTTGGCAAGTGGGAATTGGGAATTAATTTGTGTGATGGGAATTGGGAATTAATTTGATCTGATGTTATCTTCCTATTTTATTATGGTGATGGGAATTGGGAATTAATATTATCTCCTTATTTTATTATGTCTTCTTTGAATCTTTTGTGTCTCTGTTTTCTTTCAATCTGTTGATAGGAATTAATTTGATCTGATGAAAGAGCCAATTGGTGCTCTAAGTATAATACTCATTTATAAACCGGTTGTTCATCTTCTTAATCATTTGAATTTGGGATTTACGCATTATAATTGTATTGTTAATTTACGTATTTTATTGTTGAATGCTCATGTTTTATTATTAGGTGTATCATTATGAAAAGGATTACTAATTTTTTCGAGAAGGCCCCT